>CM058047.1:37628439-37643735 GCA_030169165.1 Centaurea solstitialis
TTTGGTCAAAAACTCTTTTTAATTTTAACAAATTACACCATTATAATCGTATCGTCGATACGTTCGAAACGAGCCTAATATTGAATATTTTTTTATGTTATTATTTTATTATATACAATATATACTACGATATATCAAATATTGATTAAAATATGTTAAAAAATACGTTTTAATTTTAATAAATTACACCATTATAATCGTATCGTCGATACGTTCGAAAAGAGCTTAATATTGAATAGTTTTTGATGTAATTATTTTATTATATACCATATATACTACGATTATATATGTATTTTAAACGCATTTCAATTTTATTTCTTACTTTATAGTTTTCTATTTTTAGTTTTACACATTCATGATATTATATACTAGCATTTGTCACGAAGATGAATATTAAAGTATAAGAAGAAAGTACGACTTTGTCTCTGTGGTTTGATATTTATAACGCTTTTCGTTATTACAGTTTATAACTCAGTGCTCTTGATATTACAGTTTATAACCCGATGCGAAGCCCGGAGCTCTTGATAACTAGTTGATAA
Organism: Centaurea solstitialis; assembly: GCA_030169165.1. NCBI lineage: Eukaryota > Viridiplantae > Streptophyta > Magnoliopsida > Asterales > Asteraceae > Centaurea > Centaurea solstitialis. The sequence continues at coordinate 37,628,979 of CM058047.1, forward strand.
CATATTAATAACCACTTTTTTGTTTTGGGTGCATTTAGCTGTAAAAAATTATACTGAATCTAATTGTTCAGAAGGATACGTGAAAATAAGAAAGCCTAACGGTTGTTTGTTTACCTCTTAACTATTCTATTAAGAAACATTATTTAAATCGTTAAGAGGTCAATCTTGTTTGGTTAAAAAAAAACCCCGACTCTTAATGGTTCCAAATCCCTCTTAACGATTTTGTATCCTAAAATCTCCCTTAGCCATTCATAAGAGCCTTTTAATCATTTTGTCCACTTAATCATCTAGTACCAAACCATTCAACAACTGTCAAACAACCCCTTAAACTAGATATAACGGCAATTACCAAAGCATTGACTGTTAAGCACCACCTTCCCCAATCGGTCATTATCACGTCTCTTATTGAATAAGTTTCTTAGTTATTATCATGTATAACCAACAAAATGAGTAACCAAAAATACACTTGATATGATAATCATTTGGTAAACAACCCCTAAAACTGAGTACACCAAGAAAATTTAATTTACAGGTTTTACGATCCCGGATCAAGTTTGTCACTATTTGATTGGTAAAACAATGTTCACTATCATTCGCAGCAGGGTTAATGACTTGAGGTGGCGGTGGTTTGGTGGTGCTGGGTGGGTGAAAAATGATGGTTTATAGGCTATTCCCGGTTGCAACGGTATAGTGTGTACAATAAAATAGAGTTACATGGTATATTGAGTACAAAAAATAATTCAATGATAATATGTGTACAAAATGAATAGTTAGTTACCTTCTCAAGTCATTACCCTTTCGCAATATATCATGATCACTTCATTTGCTCATGGGTAACTGGATTTGTTTGATTTAATTTATAATACTCTTGAAAAATATGTGCAAGTTACCAAATTATTTAAATTTTCAATTGAAAGATTATGAGCATTTTGCCCATTTTCAAGATTTTCCATTTTAGCCCAGTAAAATAGTAACTAAATTTTAGTAACATCATACCTGATTTATAACCAAGTGTCAAGTACATTTGGGTCTCAAGAAGAGCAGTAAAAGGGTAATGAAAATGTTCATTGATAAATAAATATGCTTCTGTGACTAGCAACAGAAGGCAAGTACAACTAAATCTGATCTCTACATAAAATAAATAGGATTAAAAAATGATGATGATAAAAAGTTCGAAAATCGATCGAAATTAATGAATACCTCTCGACATCCGACCGATCTCCGACAAAAGAAGGTCCGCAACTGTATCCCCCTATAGACCGTTTCCCCTATCGAAGAAGAAAAAATGCCTACACAAAAAATGGGCATGTCCGTTAGCAGCTTTAATGAGACTCGTAGCTTATTATGTCAGTTATACATAACTGTTTGGTAGTGGCTTAATGGTATAGGAAGCGACTTATTCGGTAAGCTTTTAAGGGGGAGCTTTATGCAGAAAGCCAAGTTTTTGCAAACCGGTCACAATTATAAAACGTGTTTTTCCATTTATGAAAAAACTCTCCAACAAAAACCTTCCCGGTCTATACAGACAGATTAATCCACACAGACAACTTTATCCACACAGGACTTAATGGAAAACCAACCAAACAGATGCTAGCGGAAAGTTCAAATAAAAACCGTAAATAATTTGAGAACCAGATAACCAACTATTTCATGAATTATTCATAATGAATAGCTTTAAAACATTATTCATGAATAGATTGTTCCCAGGTTCTCAAATTATTCATAATGAATTAACTCTTTTTCTCACCCTATTCGGTGAATCATCCCTAATGCCACAGCTTACTGCAGAATCCGTTTCTGGGTCGTTTAATATTTATGATATCAGCAAACGAGTGAACCAGCTGTCCAGCCAAGCTGCACGGATCGTCAAGCAGCGTATGAATGAAGGTGTTGACCACTCGGCGTTCCTGCTCGGTTGACCGCAAACTAAACCATGTTAACAGCTTCAATCTAAACTCCTGTTTAATATACCCTTGGGTCTCGAGCCACCGAATAATTTTCACGCAATACTCAAAGTTTTCGTCCAAACTACCGGCCCCATTTTTGCGGGTCCCGAACGGTGATCCGTTTATCAGAGTGCTATCGCAATCGTGCGTCTCTTCCATCATGCTAGCCGGCCTTTTACGGGATACTTCAATCTGTGAGTCAACGGCCGGGACTTCCCCGTTTGACCGACGGTGGGCCCAGTTTTCGGATTCGCCACTACCGTTATCCGGGTCGGCATTTCGACCCACCGAACAGCTGTTTTCTTCGTCCCTAAAGGAATCAGCCGGAAGGGCGATCTCTTCGTTCAGATCGGGTACGGTTGCAACGTTCAAGTCGAGTCCGTTTGACGTGGACGGCAATTCATCGGTTTTCGGAGTTTCGGGTTTGATTATTTTACTAAGTCCTCCTGAAATACCGTCTAAATATCCTCGTTCTTGAGCCCACGCCAACCGGAGGATCTTTCCGAGTTCTCGGACTTTAAACCCGGAATCCGACTCGACGTCTTTAGCACCCGAGGTTCCTTCGTTATGAGGAAGGGGAACGGCACTTGGGTTCTTGTGAATTATCTCGACACTTCCGGTGAAACACTTGGCCTCTGAGTGTCCTAAATCACCAGTTTCGGTGTAGGATACAACCCTAAATAGGTATTCGGTGCAAGGCTGCAGATTGGAGATCAGAATTCTTCTTTGAGATCGTGGGAATGTAGCAACGGGATCTTTTGTGTGTGTTGCCTCGGTTGTTTTGGAGTACCATAACTTAAATCCGATAATATCGTTGGATAATGCTGTAGATAACTCGATTAATACAAGCACTACCGAAGAAGCCGTTACTTCTTCAAAAATGAATTTGCATGCTGCAGGAAGCGAGCCTTCTGCAAAGAAAACATAATTTGTTGCTTACGTTCTTTCATATGGGTGTGTGTTTGGCAATTGCTGAATGGTTTGGTGCAGAATGATTAAGTGGTCAGAATGATTAAGAGGGTTTTTGGGAGTGCTTATGAAAATGACTTACTGATTTATTGGCTTTTCAAAAAGCCAATAAGTTAAAAGAAGTCTTTGGGAAATTGAAAATCACTTTTGAAAATGACTTTCTAATCCTACTGAAAAGGAAAATTTCGACTTTTGACTTTTGGCTTTTTCATATCCTCTCTCTCCAAATACCCCACTTTTTAACCCAAACACTTTCTAAAAACAGCTTATTGGCTTTTACCAACACAAACTAATCCAAAACACTTTTCTAAAAACTCATTTTACAACCACTATAAGTCAATAAGCACTTTTGGAGTTCAAAAAGCGCTCCCAAACACCCTCTAAGAGGCTCTTATGATATAGTTAAGAGAGGCCCAAAATACAAAATCATTCAGAGGGTTTTGGAACCATTAAGAAGCTGACTTTTTTTTTTTGCCAAACAAGATTACCTATTAGCGATTCAGAGGTTGCCTGTTAATGGAACTATTAAGAAGTAAACAAGTTATTCCTACCCTGACAGAAAGGTCAGGTCTGCCAACATCCCACCGACCCCTGAGCCACCTTCGGGTCGGATTTGTTGGGTTTCTTTGGTTTGTATCAAGAATTTGAGGTGATCTAACACAAGAACAAAAAAATGTTTGAGGTACCTTTACTTTTCAGGTTTGTGTTAGAAACTGTAGCAGAAAATTCATCTGCTTTTTCGATCACGGCAGAACATAGTGCTTGAACTTCAGTTGCAACGGCAAGTCTGCTTACGATTCCCCTGGCCATTTTGGCTGAGACTCCGCTCAGTGGGCCCACCTCAGTTTCCAATTTAGTCTTTGCATCTTTAACAAATTCGTGAAGTTCTTGAAACCTAGATGTGCCATCCAAAAGCCTATAACTCAAATATATCCTGTAGCAGAGGCTATCAACTCGACGTGCATCCTTAGCAATAGTCAATTGCTTCTTCCAGTACCTACAGAAATTAAATGCCCAAACAAGAAGCATGAGTTCAAGAACTAGATAAATCTAATGAAAACAGAAAGAACAAACAAATAAATAGCAAAATGCATAAAAATGTAACAAAGTTTGCTTTAGTTCCTATTTAGAGCAACCAAGAGTTCTTTTTCTCAACCGATGTAAAATAAATTCCAAATTTTCGTATTTCGTATTTAGTTCCTAGCTCGTTTTGTAACATTTAATGACGTGGATGACCGTTTATGAATAAGTAATTAAGGGAAAATGCATTAAAATGTAAAAAAGGTAGGTTTAGTTCCTATTCAGCGCAACAAAGAGTTCTTTTTCTCAACCGACGTAAAATGTTTCAAAATTTCATATTTTGCACTCACTTTGACGAGAACCCTGCTGATTTTCTAACATTTAATAGCATGGATGACCATTTATGAAAGGGTGTGAAATGAAGGCCAAACTTAGCACAGCCGTCACTAAATGTTACAAGATCAGCAAGTTCAAGGTCAAAATCAGTAAAAAGTAAATAAAAAAAAGTTGCAACTTTGTTATATTGATAGAGAAAAAAATCTTTGTATGCTAAATAGAAACAAAGACTTGATGCATATTGCCCATTTAAGAAATCTATGTATTTTGAGAATAATAAGCTAAGAGCACTCTTTCTACTTTAACAGAAAGATTAATATTATATGTATATGTTCTTATATATTCATGTACATGTAAGAATGGAAAAACTCACCCAAGTATCCCTGAAACTTTACCACAAGATGCACAACAGTAACTCCCATCTAGCTGCATCAATTGCCCCAGATTAACAACCCCTACTTTCCGATGCTGAAGGGCACACTCAATATGGCAAGATAAACCACACGACTCCCCATTAGAAGAATCCGATGTGCATTCCAACCAAAGACTCGGATCCTTGTTATCATCAAACAAGTGGCAAATGCAGCAAGAACATCTCTTGCAGAAAGTGTCAGCTGCCGATAGAACAGCTCTACAGGCAGAGTTCTTGCAGATCCACGTATCCGAAAACTTGGAATTGGTATGTGATTCAGAAACAGGAGGAATACGCACGGGATTTTCTCCTTTCCTGTTCTGTTTCCTGGAAGGCTGGCACTTGGGACTTGTGGATGCCTTTTTGAGATCTTGGTCCTTTAACAGCTTCTTATTCAGCCTGACGGATGCTTCAGCCATTTTATGTTTTGATGAAGCTGATCGCTTTTTCCCTTATCACAGCAAGTACGAAAGAGATCCTTCCGTGGGGCGGATTTCACAACTCCTTGAAGTGGCTCTGCAGTTCTTGAAGCATCATCTGAGTGACCTTTTTCTCTGGGGTGCTATGAACGCTGGAAGATAAACTTTGAACGCAAGAGCCTGGACGTAGAAAGAAAAAGTATTCAACAGAGGATAAGGGGAGAAAATCCAAATTATTTTTAGACGTATAAAGTTATATTCAAAATAGTAAACACAAAAAAATCTAATGAAGGAAACAAATGAAAAATCTAATAAAAATGCTTTAAACAAGAAGAAGAATTTAACCATTGTGGAGGATAACAAAATTTCAACGATAATTTAGGTTCGATAAATGCAACATTCCATCACCAATAAGCAATAGCCAATACCAATCCAACTATAACCTTAAAAGATGGCTAAGAAAAATGAATAGCATACTCCTTATTTTCTTCCAACCAACCTTCCTATCCTGACTATATTTGGAGTCTTAAGCATGTAAAAGGTATACCAACTACCAGGTGGTTGGTGAAAATCTATATCATCCTCACCTTCCTTTCTATAACTTCCTCCACACAACAAAAAGGCTCTCTAGCTCAACATCTGCAAGATCATGTCAACCATTTCATACATCATTGTGTTGCTTGGATGCCCGTAAATAACTGTCAACAAAACCAAGTTGACCATTTAGTTGCCATGTTCAGACCTACATTCCTTATCTAGATTATAACTAAGAGCCACGTCATTTCATACTTGCTAATAAAAGAAGAAACCAAGAACAGTATTGGCCTGATTAGACAATTTCCTTTTGTCATACAAATTATCCTCTTTTCCAAATACGATCTTCACCTTTTTTTAATGAAAGTGCGGTTTCAATAATGCATTAGAAGAAAAAGATGTCGACATATAATTGATCAATATGAAATCTAAGAGATTACGAGAGCTTTGAGTTTGCATATGCTTAAACTCTAGATCGCATGGCCAAACGTTTAGGATCATAGTTCCAAGAATGTCATAGGAAAAAGATATGTGATGGTAGATTTGTGGCATCCTCGTGGTTCTTCCAAAGATATGGTAGATTCTATGTTCATGGCAGTTTCCTAGTTATGCATTGATGGCAGAGTCTATTAATCATAATGGTGGTTGGTGTTCCTGGTGTAAAACTGAGCAATAAGCTGAGCATTGTAAAATGCTAAATGATAATCAAGTTTCCAGAGTAAGATGCCTGAAAGAATCTAGAAGAATCTAGAGACATCAAGTTCTCACCTTTAGCAACAAATTTATCATCCATATCCATAACGTTCAAGCAACCCTCCCTGTGATAAAAAGCACTGAAAAACTCAGCATTATCTAGACTGCAATCTAATCAAATTAGTGTGCATATAGAAAGCTGAATCGCAATCCAACATTTTTAATGGATGACAAAACTTAATAGTTAATACAACTCAATGAGTGTGGAAGACTATGGAAGTGAACTTTTTTTTTGTCATTCTCATGTGGAAGACTACCATCAGCCTTAAAATACACCTGGGCATGGGCAATCAAGTGTTCTTCGTAAAAGTAACTAGAATGACGGTACAGTTAAGAAGATACAATTTGCTACTATACGGTAACCAGTATAAGAACCCCTTCTTAGAACTCTATATTTGAGAGGGGGGGGGGGGGGGGGGGGGGTACAACACCATCATTACACATGTTTCGGTTTCAAATGTGAGAGATGGCTAGCAAGATCAATCTGGATACAGAGGTTACTTACTGCATGGTTAACTTGTAGTTGTGCTATAAATCATTACAAACCACTTGGCAAACTAATAACAAGATAGCAACATAAAAAGTATCATATATGTAGGTTTTAAAGCACAAGTCCACCCTTGTCAATTCACGAAAGAGTAGAATTTTAGTTAGCACTTCATGATTATAGATTACTAGGGTTTTTCTTTCTACACAAATCAAACAACTTAGTCGTTTCCCACAACCATGTCAGTTACATTAGTTCCATCCAATTTACAAACATAAATAATTATTGCTCATATTCTTTTTTCCTTCACCTCCATCCCAAATTGGTAGTCATGTAAGCAAAATCAATTTTTTTTGCTTAAATAATTCTTTTTCGAAGGTATGCAACAGCAAAAACCAACAAAGCTAGCAGATCACTTATCTATGTTACCCTGTCTCACAGCAAAGCTCAATGTTTTACATTAATGACACAAAAAAGCAGAACCTTTTTCACACACACACACACACACACATATATATATATATATGCTCTTCTTAAAATCCACAACTCCAAAAAAAACAAAGTACATTTCAGCTTAATTATCACTTATTCTCACTACACTCCTCATACATTGTTGAATCCAGATAAACACAAAGAACAAACTTCACCGAAACACAAACAAACTCATTGCATCATAAATAATCAACATTCTCGTCTAAAATTCGTAGAACAAAACACATAATTACATAAACAAATATCCAAAAATCAAAGTTAAAACACAAAACACCACAATATTACAAACAAACGAACGATAACTACATCACAATTTCAAAAAAAAAAAAAAAAACAAGTGGATCTGAACACATGAACGCATAAAACAATCCAAAAACAATCTACAAACCACAATATATGAAGAAGAAAAAACAATTATACATATAAATTACATCAACATGTATGCAAAATACTACAAAATCAACGATGAATCAAGAGGAGAGAATAGATACCTGCGAAGAATGCTTGGGAGAGAGAAAGATGGGAGAGAGAGGGTTAGGGTTTTTGTTTAGAGGTTTTTCTTAAATCGAAAAAAAGGAAAAGAAAAAATAAAAATAAAAATCTCTTACTAGGACTTTTTTGGGAGAAATTTTGCTGCTTGGATTTGTGTGGATTTTGTTGAATGCTTTTAATTAATGGGGGAAGAAGTCTTGGTGGGTGAGTGTAGGGCGCGTGGGGGAGTGGGTTTCAGTTAGAAAAGGAAGCAGTTGTTGGTAAGCCGTAAAACGTACACCTAACGCCTTGACTCACTGTGGTTATTGAAACTATTGGCCTACTCGCTTTGCAAACGCGTTGGTTATATTTACCTATTTAGTCCTTGTATTTTTAGTAATTAACAAATTCAGTCAAAAGCTAGTTTATCGGTTAGCTTGCCAAACATAGCCTTAAGCTAAATGTGTGGCTTTAAGGGTGTGCGTATGGTATGTGAGACGGGACAGGACAAGACATAATGAGACAGGACAACAAAACTCATTGTCCCACGTTTGATGCAACATGGGACATAACAAAACTTCACTGTCTCATGTTTGATGCAACATGGGACATAACAAAACTTCACTGTCTCATGTTTGGTGCGACATGGGACAAGGACAAGAACTAAACAAGGTGGGATGGCATGGGACAAAAAGGGGTTTTTTTTATTCCACCAAAATAGTTGGAACAACATGGGATAGAAATGAGATAGAAACTATTATATTACCAATTAACATTTGTTTGATGTATAACTTCAATATAATATATTTTAGTGTTTACCACCACTAGTTATGGCCGCCGCCACCACCGGTAGCCACTATCAGGCACCTCCATCGTCTCTTCACTATAACAACCTCCTCCACCACCTCTACAACTATCATCGATTACCTACCACCACTCTACCACCTCTACAATTGTCCATCGCCACCTCCACCACCACCACCACTATCCACCAACTTCACGTTCTTCACAGCCACCGACCACCACCACCATCGTCACTACTAGTATTACTGGTGGCTACCACCTCCACCTCTACCATAACCATCAACATCAATTACATAAAAATCTTATGTGTGTGTGTGTGTGTTTATGTTTATGAAAGTTGTATAATTATCTTATCAATTATATAGTATACTTTATTTGTGTTAATTATAACTATTATGTGATATATAAAATCATCAAATAATTTTTCTAGAGAACTTGTCTAATTCTGTCCACTCCAGACGTACCAAACACAAAACAGACATTTGTTTTGTCCAGTCATGTCCTACTCTCTTGTCCTGTCCAGTTATGTCATGTCCAATCTTGTCTGCATACCAAATGCTACCTAAAGGTGCTCTACCATGGGCTAAAGACTACAACTTTGTGAGTTCATCATGGGTCTATAATATGCTTTGGTAGAAACTATTGAGGAGTTCTTGAAATGTAATACAGGTGTGAGCATCTTCCAAAAACAGCATCATGCAAGTTCTGTACTTGTCTTTTTTATGCTGAACGTTTGTTGCATGTGAAAGATGCCTCAATTTTACAAGGAATGTCGCTAATGAAGGAGTGTGAGGCACTTGCACACTCTATAGTTATGTCATGAAGATTTGACTTAGGTTACAACGGGTAATCTTAGAATCAAATACCAAGCAAGTGGTTGATGTTATAAACTCCTTTGAAGATGGGTGTCATGGTGACTCGAAACTTGGTAATTTTATCTCTAGGTGTTTCACGATCCTCCTTTAAAATGACCCTTATTCCATCAGGTTTATCAGTAGACAAGAAAATAAGATTGCTCATACTTTAGCTCACGAATCTCGTTTAACTTATTTTAAGATGCCAAGTGTTTTAGCTAATTTTTTTAACCAATGTTTGCACTATTGATGTTCATTAAGCTAATGTTTTTTTTAAGAAAAAGTATCTCATTGTGAATTGATTAATAAATACAAAATAAACTAAACTATGAATAAAGTGAGTGAACATGGAGGTTTATTGTAGGGATACTATAAAAATTCTAATTATAATGAGCTATTTTTGTATATTTAAGATTTTTTTTAATACGTAAAAATCTTAATTACATATTTAGTCCATGTGCTTTATCGTTTTTAACAGTTTAAATCCATAAAGTTAAATAATTATAAAAATGGTCCATGCGTATGGAAATGTTCTCTTACCCTACTATGTTAAAAGAATTCAGTTAACTCATGAACTCCCCTAGGAATTTCCCCACCAGTAGCACCCCCCCCCCCCCTCCTCACATATCATCTCATGAACCCTTTAACCTTTATTCTCCCCGTCGATTTATGAACTCAATCCTACATTGAGTTCATCCTAATAGAGAACATAATGTGTGTTTAAGATTGCAGGTTGAGAATACTTCCTCTTGAAAACGAACATTTGGGCTTGTTCTGAATTTCTTTCTTATTTTAAATCAATCAAAAATATGCAAATCGAAACTTTAACCTTCAATAATGGTGGCAATGGATTTTGAAGATTGTTTTAGTCAGTTATCTTCGATGTCATTCACAAAAAAATGTTGAGATTTGTTTCTTGATATGTTAGGAATTAAACTCACGAATCTATCAAACCTAAAGCGAGTAAATCAAAAACTTATCCATGCTTTTAACAACCACTAGTTAAGGAGAGATTGTTGGATTTTGTATATGGAACAACCACAAGTATATGCTTAAAGACTAATTTTTTATAGCATATCTCAACATAAATTTAATAACTTCTTAAATTTATACCAAAGAAATACTATTTATGAAATGACACGTAAATTATTTTTTTATTAGTTTATAGAACTTCACAATCTTGTCACGATTGACAAACGAAAAATTGTCATTACTAATAGGGTTTAGTTCCCCAAAATGTATCCAACTTGTCACATTTTGCTATTGTATGTATTGTACTTCAAAAACTACCATTTAATATACTGAAGTTTCAAAATTTTGCTATTGTATGTATTGCTACCTTCAATAGCAAGTCACCCCCTTTTTTAGCAGGTTTGGTCCCTGAGTTTTATTAAATCTTACGATTTTGGTCCCCAAGTTGCCACCACCACCTTCCTCCACCGCCTGTCGCCGCACCACCATCGCCACCATCACCGCACCACCATCGCCGGCCACCATCATCACCAGAACCACCACCCCCACCATCACCGTAACCACCATCATCGGACACCATCATCACCGGAATCACCACCATCACCGTAACCACCATCGCCACCATCGTCGGCCACCATCATCACCGAACTAGAGGTGCACAAAACCGGTTTTTTAACCAAACCGGTTTTTTAAAAATCGGTTTTTTATTAATCGGTTTTTTCTTAACCGGTTTTTTAAAAAAACCGGTTCGGTTCATTACCGGTTCGGTTTATTACCGGTTAATTACCGGTTTTGGCTACATGTCTCCCCTAGAACCCAACGGTCTGAAATATTTTGAAAAGAGCTAACCGGTTTAAAACCGGTTTTTTTAACCGGTTCGGGTAAAAACCGGTTAAAACCGGTTATTGAACCGGTTAAGCCCGATCCGGTTTTTTTCTCAACCGGTTAAAAAAAAAAACCAGTTTCGGTTATTTTTTTCGGTTTTCGGTTAATCAGTTTTTTTGTGCACCTCTAACCGGAACCACCACCATCAACTTAACCACCGTCGCCACCATCACCGCACCACCATCGCCGGCCACCACCATCGCCGCCCTACCATCGCTGGCCACCACCATCACTGTAACCACCATCGTCGGACACCATCATCACCGAAACCACCACTACACCATCACCTTAACCACCGTCGCCACCATCGCCGGCCACCATCATCGCCGGCCATCACTATCGTCGCCCCACCATCTCCGGCCACCACCATCACCACCCACCATCGTCGGCCACCACCATCACCACCCAGCATCACCGTAACCACCATCGTCAGACACCTTTATCACCGGAACCACCAGCAGCACCTTAACCACCGTCGCCACCATCGCCAGACTTTGAATTACCATGTATAAATCAAAAGTTTTTATCCTTCATTTTAGTAATCAAAACATTAGTCTAATATTCAAAACACTGTTATAATGGTTTTAATACTCAAATAATCTTTCAATAATTTTAGTAAGAGTTTTATCATGCATTATCTAACTGTGGAAAATGTAAATCAAAGACAAGAAAAATATTCATCTTGTCTCGGGTGGCGTCAATATTTTAGTTATACCATAAAAAAGTACTTGAAATGGCGGGCCGTCTCGAGTGGACTTGAAGAAAGTGAAGTATTCGAATTGATAAATTACTGTTAATACTTAATATTGTATTTCTATTTCTCTTTTCCTTTTCTTTACATTGTAGTATTACTTGTATACTTACTGAAAAACATTTGTGTGTAAAACGCAATGATTTAAAAACCAATAAGGTGTCATATACAACTTTTCTCCCAATGTTGTATAATAAATATAACATTTTCATTTTCAATTTATCAACCAACAACTTGCTTATTGGTTAACCGCTAAGCTAGTTTATAGAAATATAGTGAAGTCTTTGAATGTCACAAGAAAACAAATTCAATGTTTATGAAACGACATAAATACATATTCTACCTTTTTATTAGATAACATTATTTACACAAAGCAAAACTTTTTAAAAAATAGCGTGTTTGCTTTGTTGTCTAAAAATAAGAAGTAAAGGTGAATTGTATGCCTAATAAGAAACTACATGCAAGGGTGTGACTGAATTGGAATCAATATATGAGGGTTCGAGTTTATACACAAGATATCGGTTTAAATGTTGTTTGTGTATGTTTAAAGATCGACAAGCATATTTGGATTGTTTTTAACAAAAAGAGAAGGAAAAGATGGTTAAATGGCTTAAAATGACTTTAGTATATGTAATACTTGAATTGTGCAACTCTCGATATGCCAAAAACGACAAAGTGGAACATGTATGAATTCATGTATGGGGTCTTGAAGATAACGTTGAGAGCGACTTGAGTGGTGAGTTAAAAGTCACAATGAACGTGACATTAGACGTATGTTTAGAACTCGAGTAAGAAATTGGTAGGGTAGGGTGAGGACGAGCTAGTCACATGACTTTAAAGGCGACTAGCTAAGGTTGCGTAGGAAGTTGTTTATGCATATGTTGGATGCCATGTTGAGCAATTTGTTTGTAAACACAAATAAAGTCAATATTATGATTAGTTAAAAATAAGCACACGGATTTGTATTAGGATATATCAATCATGACAAACCGATATAGTATTGTGAGTCTCATACAATTTGTTAAATCAAGATAATACGCTAGGTTGCTAATAATTAGACTGGTGAGAAACAATGATATGTGACATATCTCTGTAGTGCATGGAACACCCGCATAAATTATGATGTTAGGTCTTAGAATTAATAAGGAGAAATACGTAAACAAAAATACATATAATCATAGAAATTCAATATAAAAATTGTAGAAAATCCAAAATATGTATACGAGTGTATAAACTGAAAATAGAAGAAATATTATATGAGTACCTCGACTATTTGCAACCAAATGAGATATCGATGGCAGGAGCATCCTTGGGTAGAAATTTGTCATGTATACTAGAGAACTACATGTTTATCTAGATGCAAGTCAGGTGGGAAATGGTGTTTCCAGTGAGGATTCAACAATTCTTTCAAATTTTAAAAACTTGAATCGGATGAACCAAAAATATGTTCCCAACATGAATTGATCAATTAAGAACAAGAACATATAAATTACTTTTGTATATATCTTCAAAAATAGAGATTAAAAGAAGTATTTATACGTTGCCCATTTCACATTAAATATTCAGATATAGAACTGTCACATAGTGATTTGTATGACTAGGCACACGACCTAGGTTGCGAGAAATTGTGCATAGAGTTACACAAGTTCTCCCGCAACTTGGGTCGCATGAAAGGTCACATAAGCTTTTATTCACACATCTTTTTGTCCCATCGCCTTCAACGTGCATCTCCTTACCATATTAAGAGACCCAATGCCTAATATGGGAATTTAATATATTCTAGAGTAAACTATGATTTTCGTCCATAAGGTTTGGTGTTTATAACAATTTTCATCTTTGACCTTTGAAAATTGTTTTTTTATCGTATGGTTTTTTGTTTTGCTTCTATAATTTATGATTTCCACAAATTTATCCTTAAATTTCATATATTACATAAATAAACTATAAAATTCGTCGTCCTGGTTTTGTCAAAAAATAATAGCTATATATCGTTTACTCTTTTTACTTTTTCTCATTTATTATATTAACATAACTAAATATATGGATATTAAGTAAAAGTAGAAGATTAAAAGTAAAATAAATAGCTAAAAAATATGGATTGAACCGATAATGTAAACTACGTCCAGATTCATGTTTAGACGGAAAAATGCGGAAATCGGCTCACCAGAAGATGACACGTGTCATGCTAGTTACTCTTTTATTATATATAGATGATTAATAAAAAGAATAAAGTTTAGATGAAATATGGAATAATGGAAGTAAAGTGAATTTAATAAAAACAACATGTTAATATAAGACAAATAAAAATCAGATAATTTTATTAAAGTTGTTGATAATTAAAGGGTTAATAACTTAGAATGGTAACTAACTATTTTGGTTGATCACATTTTACCATTAAACTTTTTTTTTTTGTATTCGATATACCATTGAACTTTTTTAAAATGTTCAAATCTTACCATTACGACCGGTTATAGTAGGTATCCGCTTACGTGGCATCTAGTGGCAATTACTTAACACAAGTGGCAATGACGTGGCAAGTTAAAGGTTGATATATGAGGGGTTTATGACGTACTAGGGTAACTAACTATTATGTTTGATCAAATTTTACCATTAAACTTTTTGTGTACTCAATATACCATTAAACTTTTTCTA
>CM058047.1:37643835-37670050 GCA_030169165.1 Centaurea solstitialis
CCTACATTCTCTTCTACACTTCTACATTCTATACACTCTATTCATCCTTTTACTCTTTACTCTTCCATGGATAAACAAGGGTCCGGTTCCGGGTCAAGGCGTGGTAAGTCGGTACCAAATGTTTCGGTACCGACTACCCAAACGTCTCCAACACCTCCACCGGTTGGCTACCGACCCCAAATGATGAGGCCGATTGGGGTCGAGGGATGGGGATTCCCGCAAGATTGGGCTTATGCTCATTTGCTTGCGCAACATACATGGCCTACGGTACCCCAACCTTCCGGTGAGCAACACGTCAACCCATCGCCGCCGGGAGTGTGGGATATACGAGACGATAACATCAATCTCGACGACGACGATATAGACGACACGGTACCCGAAACCCAACCAATGCCGTCACCGCCGCCGCCGCCGCAAGAACCATCACAAACCAAACGTAAATACAAACGCAAGGGTAAGGCTCCGGCTACGGACACGAGTGAGAATCCAAGCACGGGTAAAGCGCCGTGTAAACCGTGGTCGTTGGACGAGGAGATAGCTTTGGCAAGATCATGGGTCACAATTTCGGAGGACTCAACAATAGGTAACTATCGAAATAAAGGTATATAAAAAACCTAATAATTTTGTTTTAATTTTTTTCTAATGTGGTTTTAATTTTTTCGTTTTGGAAAGTAGATAACTTTTGGGGGGCGATTAAAGCGGACTTCGACAAACGCATGCATTACGACTTCAACGTCCGCTCCGGAGACGCCATTCCGACCAAGGCAAAAATGCTCTTATCTACCGTCGCCAAGTTCGCATGTGTTTACAATAATCCATCGAACTATAGACGAAGTGGCGAAACCGACATTGACCTTCTTAATCGAGCTAAGGACCGATTCCACTCCGAGTACCACAAGGCTTTCACGCACGAACACGCTTGGAGACAAGTCAAAGACTGTCCGAAGTTCGATTACGTTAGGATGCAAGACCCAAAAAACATCCGTGCACCCACATACAAACGGTCAAAGACGTCCGAAACCCCAACCGACTCCCCCGGCGAATCCGACGCTCGTACTCACCATGTGAACGTCGGCAATGATGACATCCCCTCCCCAACCGAGCGGCCACGACCGATGGGTCGAAACGCCGCGAGACGTGCGGGGTCTTCCAATACGGCCGCATCAAGCGAAAGCGTGTCGAACATCGCGAACTCTTTAGAGGCCATCGCGACCAACGTGGGTTCGATTATGGGATCGATTAACAACCGGCAACGAACAGTA
This sequence comes from Centaurea solstitialis, assembly GCA_030169165.1. Taxonomy (NCBI): domain Eukaryota; kingdom Viridiplantae; phylum Streptophyta; class Magnoliopsida; order Asterales; family Asteraceae; genus Centaurea; species Centaurea solstitialis. The sequence continues at coordinate 37,645,098 of CM058047.1, forward strand.
GACTTAAAAACGTTCATGGAACCGCACGAGCATCTCACGGGTATACAATTGCAAATCATGTTGCAAGAGAAGGAAATCATAGCCGAAAGATATGGGTGGCAAAAATATTGGTGACCGAAATTTTATTTTTAGTGTAATTTTAATTTTAGTTATTTTAATTTTAGTTTTTTTTAATTTTAATTGTTTTAATTTTAATTTTAGTTATTTTAATTTAATGTATTTTAAATTTGAATTTGAATTTTAGTTGTTTTAATTTTAATGTATTTTAAATTTGAATTTTAATTTGTATTTTAGATATATTTTAGAAAAAAAATAAAATAAAATGAGGGGTATGAGTGGTATGGTTAAGGATGAAAGGTATGGAATTGGTAGGGTAGTGGTAAAGCTGATGTGGCAGCTGATGTGGCAGCAGAAATGGGTGGTATGGTTGGTATGGCTAAGGATGGCCTAAATGTTCAGATCTGACCATTAATTTCTAAGTAGAAATGACCCTTTTACCCCCGATTACTGTCATCTGTGTACGAGTCTACACTAAACAACAAATCAACATCTTTAAAACTTTGATAACACATGTAACATTCCCCAAAAATTTTGTAGACAAAATTTTGTGTACCTTAGTTAGTCCATGACCAAAATCTGAATGTCATCAAGTAGAAGATCAACAAACCACTTCCATGTTTCTTTATTTTCAATTGCAACAACAACCCAAGCAAAAGGGTATATCTGGTTGTTTGCATCCCTACCAACAGCTGCAAGCAACTGGCCTCTGTATACACCCTTCAAAAAACACTCATCTAATCATATTACCCTCCTACAGCCTTCAGTACACCCTTCAACTATGTTTTTGTAATGTTTTGGGGAATGTTATGTGTTATCAACATTTTAAAGATGGTGATTTGTTGTTTAGTGTAGATTCGTACACAAATGGCAGTAATTGGGGGCAAAGGGGTCATTTGTACTTAGAAATTAATGGTAAGATTTAAACATTTAAAAAAGTTCACCGGTATCTTGAGTACAAAAAAGTTCAATGGTAAAATATGATCAAACAGAATAGTTAGTTACCCTAATAAGTCATAAACCCCTCAAGTATCAACCTTTAACTTGCCACATCATTGCCATTTGTGTTAAGTAATTGCCACGTAAACGAATACCAACTATAACTTGTCGTAATGATAATATTTAAACATTTTTAAAAAGTTCAATGGTACATTGATTAAAAAAAGTTCAATGGTATATTGATTATAAAAAAGTTCAATGGTAAAATTTGATCAAAGAGAATAGTTAGTTACCATTCTAAGTCATTAACCCATAATTAAATGATATCTTATCTTTCTTCAAAGTTTTTGGATTAAAATATCCTAAAATTAATAAATTTAAATTTATTGCTTTTTTAAAATTTTTATTTGTTTATTTAAGATATTATTGAAGAAGTTTAATAAAATCCAAGAAACAAAATTTAGTTTTATTTTATACCAATGGTTCTTGTTTTCATTACATGTATTTTACTCACATTGTACCATATTTTCATTTAATTTTTTCTAATTAGTTAATCAAATTTGTTTAATACGGAAATATAGGAAGACATTTTTTTGAAAACTTATGAAGTAATGATAACTTTAAGAGTTAGCATCATCTGTTTTACAATGTGTTCGTTTTATATGTACTTGTTTAATAATGTGAATATTTTTGACGTGTTTGTTAAACAAAAGACACACATAAAAAAGTTTCAAAAGGTAAACCAAATACATACGAAACAATTACATTGTAAAACAAATACACGTCAACCAATAATACATTAAATACCACCGTTAGACAAGAAACAATCACATCGTGTATCTTCATAAAGCGTTTTATGTTTGTATATGTTTTTTAATGTGTTTCATACATGTGTGTGAATCAGACACACATCAATATGTGTGTTTGTGTGAAGTGATTCACTGGACAAGACGCTAGGAAAAGAGATAATCATCAAGGGAGTGGTAAGGAGACGATGAGGAAGGTGAGGAAAAAGAAATAAGGTAAGGGTATGTTGGATGGGGGTGGGGTAGCTAAAAGACAAAACTAGGATGAGATAAAGAAACAATTAAAATGATGAAATCGTCTCTAACTTAACAACTCACATTAAACAGAGTTAGTTAGAGGGACCAATTTAAAAAAACTAAAGGGGCGTTTGGTTCATTTAAGGGAATGAGAATGAAAATGAAAATGGGAATGCAAGAGAATGGGAATAGGAATGAGCATTGCATTGATGTTGTTTGGTTAAACCAATATAATCAATGAAAAATTGTTTCATATTAAAAAAAATATATTTTTCCAACTTGAAAATACAAAAGATATTTCATTTAACATCCATTGATGAAACAATGCATGGAAAAAAGAACCAAGTAGAAATAAAAGTTTCATTCCCCCCAATTTGGTCAGGAATGGAAATTAATGGATCTGCATGAATGATTCCATTATATAATATCAAACCAAACAACAGTTTTCATTATCATTCCCATTCCTGACCCCTCAATACCCCCAACCAAACTCCCCCTAAATGTAAACCACAACAAGAAAAAACAATACCTATGGGTCGTTTACCAAACACTTACTCATGTAAGCGCTTATCAAGTCATATTCTCTTACTGAATGCATATGGCAAGGATCAAGAATTTTCTTCGGTAAGAGCAAAACTGCAAAAGTAAGGACTAAGAGTCTTACCCGGTAAGTGATGGTCATCATCTCTTACCACGGTTAACGTTTACCAGATAAATTAACGTATAGGATACCGTTTTTATGGATTAAAATCTTATCTGATAAGTAACTGATAGTGTTCAATTTTATCGATAAACACTTATCCGAATAAGTATTTGATAAATGGTCACTTATTAAAACCCACGGACAATTATTATAGTCAGGTGCAAATCAGAGGGACCAAATTTGTAGTTTACGGTTTCAGAAAAAAGGAGGCGCGTGGGAGAAGATCTTTAGGCGAGTAGAAAACTCTCATGAAGGTAGAAATCCAGTGGGGGAAGGAGCAGGGTAAAATAAAGCTACAGAGATGAGTGTCGAATTCTGATTGGGTGGTGGAGACGTTGGCCGAAAGTGGAGTCCACACTGGATCATAAGCCACGTCAAAGATGCTTTACCACACTTTTCTTGTACGCCGCCACCTTTTCATGGGATCCATTTTTTACTTTTTCTGAACACGTCATTCGGGTCGGGTCTAAAGTAGGCTCATAACAAGGAATTTGATCCAGGGCCGTTCCTAGAGTTTCAGATGCCCTGTGCGGAAATGGAAAATTATGCCCCTATGTATATCTTTTAAGCAAATGAAACGATGTACGATACGATTTTTTAAAGGGTCTGGAACCTAGCCAAACTACATGGCTCATCCCTACAACAATTTTTATTAACTAAATAAAGAGTACAAAGGGGGACATAAGAACCCCAAATTACAAAAATATAACAATAAATAGAAGAATAAAAAACAAGAAAACTATAATTAGTTTTAACTAAAATGGAAAATAATTATATTAAAGTTATCAAAAGAAATCTGCAACTCAACAAGTCTATAAATATTAAGACTAATAAAAACAGTAAGGTCATTGAAATTGATAAAAAGAAAATAGTGAGTGCAATGGTGGAAAAAACAACAAATGACTAAATCCTAAATTCCTAAGCATAGTCTACATAGTAAGTTAATTGATGTTGTGATGCAAATATGCAATCTGCCAATTTCTCAAATCATTTAATTGATGCAAAAACAAGTAACGTAGATGGAATAATGAAGAATTCCACTAAATCAAAATCAATTAAATTAATAATGTAATATAATACTATACTTGGGAATTGTATAGAGCCCAACTCATAAAATTATTAAAGCTAATTACCTATACTAAAAGCATTATATAAATTTTGATGCCCCTTGGGCTTTGATGCCCTGTGCGGTCGCACGGGCTGCACGGCCCCAGGGCCGGCCCTGATTTGATCAAAATGGTTCAATTACATGTTGAAATTGATCCTCTAGTCATTTTTTTTCGTTTTTACAAAAATAGCCATCAAACTTCGGGATAACAAATCTGTGATCACAGATTTCGACCATTTTTGTAAGAAACTTTCAACATCTGGGGGTTAATCCGTGATATCACGGATCCGAGGATTATCACGAAGTCACGAATCCGTGATTTTTGCTATATCATGAAGTCACAAACCCACGATTTTGGCTATATCACGGATTCACGAATCCATGATTTTTGCTATATATTACGGAGTCACGAATCCGTGATTTTGGCTAATATCATGGATTCATGAATCTATGATTTTGACTCCTTTGACCTATTTTTGAATTATACACAATCAGGTAACGACATGTGTCCAAATCCGTGATCACGGACTTGGATATCACGGATTGGCCCCATGTGTTCGAAAATTTCTTACAAAATTGGTCCAAATCCGTGATTGCGGATTTAGTATCATGGATTGGATGGTTATTTTGGTAAAAACGGGAGAGAAATGGTTAGGAGGTCAATTTCTCAATGTATTTGGGTCATTTTGGCCAAATTCCCATTACTTTTTTAAAGGTATTCTAACTGTGGTCTGGACCAATCCCGACACTGTTTATAGTTCGAAAAGCTTGAAAGATACATATCATACAAGGCTCGGAAAGCTCGATAAGCTTTCCCGACAAGGTTATTTTGATATCTGCCCCTTATATATACATAATTTATATAATTATACATACCATACAAGGCTCGGAAAGCTCGATAAGAGGTCGAGTCGAACTCTTAAAAGCTCGAGCTCGGCTCGTTAAATATTCAAGCTCGTTTTTTGGGCTCGAACTCGAACTCAATAACGTTCAACTCGAACGAGCCGAGCTCGAGTTATTCGATAAAAGCTCGACTCGTTTACACCCTTATGCTTGACTGCTAGACATGTGTTTGGATTTTTTGTGATCACCGAACCAAACTGATCCGATGAACACCAAAAGATGCGGAAGCGATTTATGGTTAAAACCCTAAAAACCACGATCTTTCCGTTCTAATTATTTACACAATAAAATACGTTTAAAGGGTAAGACTTTTACCTGGATTGCTTGAGTAATAATCCACCGGTGATCAACCCTACGAGCGTTCCTCTAGTAGAACTCAAAAACCCGAGCAACCGGAAAAACCGAACAGGTTTTGGAAGTGGACGGCGCCAAAAAGGAAGAGAATGAGAGGAGGGAATTTTTGGGTGGAAACTGATTATCAATTTTAATTGAATTAATAAACTATAGACCCTAAGGCCTTTATTTATAGCTAATCAGATGAATAATCCTTATCTGATTTAGTTTCCTTAATAATTATCTAATCTTTTCTTTTTCTTTAAGAAAAGACTTTTTAGATAATTACCTTAATTAATCAGATTATCTATTATATATTTATTTTACTAATAAATATATAATTATCTTAATTAATTTAACAACCCTCTAACTTTGGGATTTCTGACTGAAAATACCCAACTGATTTATAATTGACTATTATAAATCCAAACTCTTCCCATTTCTGAGTTTTATTCAACTTACTCGATTTATAGGTTCTCACAGGTGTGACCCTCAAGTATCTTGTAACATTGGATGTGTGATTACTGGTTTGTCAACTTCTGCACATAATTCCTAACAGACTCCCACTTGTGCAAGTTGGCAATACCGTCTTATTCACACGGACCTAAGGAGGCCCCTAGACAGGCACTTAGGCTAACCAGGTTACAAGAACTCTTATACCCAGATAGGTGATTTAAACATTTCCGTAAGGGAATAATATTTATGAAACAACTGTTCATAAATTGGGTATAACTTGGCTTTTCCCTTTGCAACACGATATTTCATATTTGAGTATGAGCCTAGATAGAGTCAACTCTTAATACTCAAGATTCTGTTTCCCGACTATCCGACCTCTACTGATAGGTAAACGACAAAGAACTAATCAGTTCGTTTGGGCATGGCCATGCACTTCATCAGTATATTCAGTCAGTCAAGGGGCCCAGAAATATCTCTCTTCTGAGAAGAGGTGCAAATCCCATCTTGCATATCTGCATTTAACACCACGGCTTCCGCTGAATCTAGTTACGCCTTTTATAGCCACCCTGTTACGGCGTAGCGGTTGGACGCACTAAGTATCTAGCAGTCCTCATAACATCAAATCAGATACCTCAGGTAATGGGGACAACCACTGTGAGATTTACTTATGACAAAATCCAAGAAGTAATTCTCAACTGCGGATCACGTCCGATATTTGCTACTCTATCAAATATCTGTGCAAATTCTGGTCTACAACACTTGTAGCTGTTATACAACCACTGATCATAACTGCCCAGATGTTCACAATGACTTTAATACCCTATTGGGTTCCCACCACAATAAGTTGTCACGGACAATTTTGAATAAAACTTATAAAATTAGTTTTATTCCTGGATGATAAAACATGCAAAGTAAAAGGTAATAAAAAAACTAATTTTGTATAGTCCATATTACACTCTGTAATAATAGCAAAATTAATGGCATTTCTTTTAATTACTTTTCCTGTGTCTATTCAACGTTTGTTAAATACTGATCTTAAATGAAGTATCACCTAACTTCAATTTAAAAACCGTTGATTAATGTTTACCGTCTTAATCAAAGTGATAACCAAAAACGTTACAAGTCTAATACCCACTGATATTTTATACTTGTTACGGCTAATTTTTGTTTTTGCTAACACTATAAAACAAATTTAGACTTTCTTTTACCATATTCCCTGTACTTGGAGATCTGGACAAACGCCGAGTTACCCTGAATGTGTAAAAGCTATACTGCAACTTCTCTTAGCTGCTGTGTAGATGAACGATTTATACCTGAAATCGGATAAAATTTCCATTTACCTAGCTGGCAAATTGCAGGAAATTTAATTTGGCCTTTTTATAATACTTTATAGTACTAGGTTATTTCAACACACTTGATTATTGATTCTCTTTTAAAGTCAATCATGGCTTTATCTATTTTCAAAGTTTTGAATTACTGATCCACCCTTTGGACTAAAGGAGCAGATTCTATATCTGGTGAATTCGTATCCTATCTGGATTATAATTCCTAGATATACTGAATCAATAATTACATTTTCTATTCTATATCTCAAACTAGATAGAGAATAAACTGGGCTCCCACTAACCTATATGAAAACTGTCTTTTACTCAAAATTTACTATTGACTTAGTCAAAACTCAGTCAATTCTATTTTAAGTAATGGTTACTTTAGAATTTCATCATTTATGAAACTGAACTTTGCTCAAATCCTAATTCCAAAACTTGGAACTTTCTAGTTTCATAAATATTGATATTATCAACAACTGAGATAATATCCTAAATTCTATAAAACACATGAGTAATTTAATCTTTGATTACAAGTTACTTTATATAATCTATTACTCATAATTTGTATTACTCCAAAAACACATTCCTTGAGTTTTTAGTACATAGTGTGTTTTTGATAGTTTTCAAATATAAGACTTTGTTAGTGTAAACATCAATATCTAGGATCTAAACTTGAATCAAGTCAAAACTTGACTTCATTCATAATAAGCACAACATATATTTCAAGACAATAAATTTTAAAATTTCAAAACTTTAAAAAACATTCAAAATATTTCAAAATAAAATGTAAGAATAGATGTCTTGATAATTATCCTAAAGAGATTTGTGCTTTTGATCCTCTGCAATTCTTGGGCACTCACTTCTGACCACCTGCAATATTCATTTGCACTAGGCATCAGTATAAGTGATAAACTAAAGCAATCATAAATACCTGAGGTTTTACATACCTGCTTTATGATGCTTTGGGCAGTTTTGCCTCCAATGACCGACTTCATTGCATGTGAAGCAACGATTTTCAGTTCTTGCTTTGTTAGGCTTAACTTTCTTGCCCTTGCCCTTGCCTCTGACGTTCTCACGAACCTTGGGTGCACTCTGGATGGCCGGTGCTGGACCCTTCCTTTGCTGGTGCCTCCATGCCCATGTTTCTTCTTTACTCCTCCGTCCCTCACCATTAGTACGTCTTTGGTCTTGTTCTTGGCTCCCATATTCAACTCGACAGTCTTAAGCATGGAGTGCAATTCGCCTATTGACTTCTCCATGTTATTCATGTTGTAGTTGATTACAAAAGGCCTATAATCTTCTGACAACGAGTTGAGTATAGTATCTGTTGCTAGCTGCAACGGAACTGGGTGCCCTAGCCTTTCCAGATGATCCATGTGACGTTTCATCTTCATCACATGGTCACTTACTGAGGTCCCTCTGATCATCTTGCACTCGTTAAATGCCTTCGTGGCATCATGACGTTCTGTGCGAGCTTGCGTTTGGAACATGGCCCTCAACTGGCGGATCATGTCATAGGCACTAGTGTTTATGAGCCCTGTTTGAAGATCTGGGCTCATGGTCGCAAGCATAAGACAACCGACATCCAGCAAGTCATCTGAATGCTTCTTATGAGCATTCCTAGTAGCAGCAGGTGCGTTTGCTGGAGGGGCCTCTGGCAAAGGTTCTTCAAGGACGTACCACTTTCTTTCATGCCTGAGCACAATCATAAGATTGCGCTCCCAGTCTAGGAAATTTGGACCGGTGAGTTTATCCTTCTCTAGATGGATCGGAGAGAAAGATTGTTTGTGTTGGTAACAGTGTTAGCCATCTACACATAAAATAAAATTGGTTTTAACAACTTGTGAATAGACTATTTTCCAATAAAATCAATAAACCATAAATGATTAATTATTGGACTAGGATCCTTCATTTCATACGCCCTGATGTGCGTAATGTTCTTGCTCCACCAGGTCGTACTATTTCGGTAGGTAAGGACTTTTACCAATCATATCTAACTGATATGACTCCTAGATCCTTTCGGGACTACGGTAATTATCCGTACATGTTTTAGTCCCTCTAAGTGCATTTTGGCCCGGTACCACCCGGTAAACTTAACCGAACCAAAATAGATCTCACCATTTTGAGACTTGGACACTTTTACTCTGGCCGGTACCACCCGGAAATAATGCGCAAAGTCGTAGTATCCCCTTTAGCTTAGGGTTTAAACGCGGATGCTTAAGGTGTGTTCTTCTTAGAACACCCGCGTACCTTACGCCTGAGGTGCCCCTAGATGGGTTTCACTTACTGATCTATGATTTATCGGGGTTTTAATTTTGAAAAACCTTTCAATGTCCAGTTTATTCAGAAAATTGTAATTTATGAAAACTGATTGTTTAAACAGAAAACTGATGTTTTGACTGTTTCAAACATACGCTGTTTAAAACTAACTGTTTTAAAAGGCTCTTGCAAATTAAAACATACTGTTTTAAAAAGCATATTGCTAATCAAAACTAGCTGTTTTGATGGCATCCTGATTTACCAAAACTAACTGTTTTGTCAACCTTGCCTTTAAACAATCTATTTACAATTTTACAGGTTTTATTTTTTAAATAAAGTCTACCACTTAAAAGGTTTTGAAAAACTTGGTGACTTTTAAAACCTACTTACCATCGTGATTTTAATCTAGTTTTAAAACTTTCCTTTATCTTAAAACATCTTGATTAACTAACTATCACGAATAAAATAATCACGTAGTTCAATGATTACAAACACGCAGATAATAATAACCACGCAGTTATGACTAATTATAGGTTTGCCAACTTTTATTCCTAAGGACCAATAATGATCTATATTCCTAAAAATTTAAAAAGGCATAGCTCCCACTAGCTTTAGCACGTTCGTCAGGACTCCAAAAATTTTTCTTGTGTAGCTCCCACTGGCCTCGGCTTCCTTGGTGGAACTCCAAAAATAAAATTTCTATCCTAAGGTCATTATTACAAAAGGAGGGGTTGTAAATGGCACGCAGGCCTCCCCAGAAAATATTCAAAGGACCTAAGTTGGCAAATGCTATAATAGACATTGTATACATGCATATAGGTATATAACTAAAAACAACTACACAATTCATATATCAAGTAAAAACAATAAATATGGAGAGCGTAAAATTAATCCTAGATCCGTTAAATAATATCTCGTGCTGTTTATCACAAAGCTTGGTTTTAACTGATTTATAAAACAAAAAGTTTTATAAACCTAATCAATATTTTAATCTGAAATTAGTTTTACCTGATTTATAAAATCATCTAGACTTATAAACTATAAATCTTATTTTATAAATCAAAAACCAATTTTCTAAAATATCTACAATTTATCCAAAAGCATATCAAACGTGATATTTCGAACTAACTAGTCGAAACATCAACCACTGGTCCACAAACTGTGTTGTAGTTTGACAGACTGGTCAAACATGACACCGGACCTATCTGATCAACCGGATCAAATAACTGGTTTGATAATCACAATTTTTTATTTAGGGATAATTATCAATCAAAATCCCATTAAAATTGATTTTATAAGATATTCTAATTATTTTAGAAGAGATATCTTATAACTAATTTGGATAGAATTAAAATCAACAAAAACCTTTTGGGCCTCAAGCTAAACCCGAAAAACTAGGCTTTGGACTTGCAAACAAAACCTGGCCCAAAATCAACGAAAAACCCTAGTCAGATTGCAAACTCTGCTCGCGGCGCGACAGCGATAGCCTCTGCCACCGCTCGCGACGCGAGCAACCACAAACACCGATCGTCGGCTCGCGCGCGACAGCCGTGGCCACCGCCACCGCTCGTGACGCGAACCAACACTGTCATCGCCACCACCACGCTGGTGGTTCGGCTTGGTAATCGTGAAATCACCGCCATCGAGTACCGTCACCACCGAGCATCGCCATCGACAGCCGCCATCACCACGATAGTCGCAGCGATCGGCCGCCACCACCGTGGCGTGGCCGATCGGTGTCTATTCGAAAACCCGGCGCACGACGGCAACGCCAAAGCGCTACCGCTGCCGCCTTCTCCGTTGAAAACGAACAGACCACCACCGCCTTCCACCACCGGCGACGGCAACGGTGCCAAAGCACCACCACCGCCACCAGCGACAGCAGCAGCCAAAAAGGACTGCCGCCGCCATCGCCTTCGCGGCGATTGAAAACATGAACCGCCGCCACCACCGTGGCTGCCTTAGCCGATCGGTGGTGCGGCTGCTGATGTGGAACGACCACCACCACCATCGCCATTGTGGCTTTGGTGGTGTGGTGATCCGCGGCTATTGCGAGGAACGACCATTATTCAAAAACGCCGGTCACCACCACGCTGGTGGTTTAGCCTTGGTTATGTCGTTTCACAACCGCCGTCAAAACCGCCGTTGCCACCACTGACTTGGTGGTACGGCAATGGCTTTGTTTTCGGTAAACAGTCCGGCCACCACCACCTAACTGGTGGCGTGGCTTGGTGGCTCACAAACGGCAACCGGGGCCGTTGTGGTGCGGTTTGGTGATCGACCACGGCGGCCAGCCGCGACCACCATACTGGTGGTGTAGCGGCGGTGCGACAAACGCAGCCACCACCAATCTGGTGGTGGTTATTCTGGGTTATTCGTACGATTTCGGTTTTAACATGATTAACAAAACGTAATTGAAAGGATTTTAATTTGATAAAAAACTGATTTTTAATACTTACTGATAAAAATCAAATTTTTACCTAAACCTTGATAAAAACGATTATCTTACCAAGAACCCTTTTTCAAGAAACAATTTTATCGGATCTATAACAGTTTAAATAAATTAGAACGATAAAACCGTGGCTCTGATACCACTGTTGGGATTTTCTGTGATCACCGAACCAAACTGATCCGATGAACACCAAAAGATGCGGAAGCGATTTATGGTTAAAACCCTAAAAACCACGATCTTTCCGTTCTAATTATTTACACAATAAAATACGTTTAAAGGGTAAGACTTTTACCTGGATTTCTTGAGTAATAATCCACCGGTGATCAACCCTACGAGCGTTCCTCTAGTAGAACTCAAAAACCCGAGCAACCGGAAAAACCGAACAGGTTTTGGAAGTGGACGACGCCAAAAAGGAAGAGAAGGAGAGGAGGGAATTTTTGGGTGGAAACTGATTATCAATTTTAATTGAGTTAATAAACTATAGACCCTAAGGCCTTTATTTATAGCTAATCAGATGAAGAATCCTTATCTGATTTAGTTTCCTTAATAATTATCTAATCTTTTCTTTTTCTTTAAGAAAAGACTTTCTAGATAATTACCTTAATTAATCAGATTATCTATTATATATTTATTTTACTAATAAATATATAATTATCTTAATTAATTTAACAACCCTCTAATTTTGGGATTTCTGACTGAAAATACCAACTGATTTATAATTGACTATTATAAATCCAAACTCTCCATTTCTGGGTTTTATTCAACTTACTCGATTTATAGGTTCTCACAGGTGTGACCCTAAAGTATCTTGTAACATTGGATGTGTGATTACTGGTTTGTCAACTTCTGCACATAATTCCTAACAACATGCAACCCTGAGAAAATCCTAGTGACCATAAGTTTGTTAACGTCTGGATTCAAACCATGGATAGGAAAGATGAGTTAATGGTCACATCCTCCATAAGTCGTAACCAATATGCCACAAGCCTTCTAGTAACCCAGTTTCTTATCTATATATATATTAAAAGAAGGTTTTTGCTGATGTCATCAAAATAAAATTAAGTGATTTCATTGGTCAATTAAACAAATCATATCAAATGATGATGTGATAATCTATTTCCATTTTTTTTTCCAAAATTTATATACCTAAAATTTCTCATTAATTTATTAATTTCCCTTTTATAATTTACATTTTGTATCCTTATAATTATTTGATTAAATTACTTATTACCCCTTATTTTTCAATTTTCACTTTACATTCTTATCATATTAAGGTAAATAATGTATATGAATTAAAACCATTTAAATTTTTTGTTTTTGTTTTTTATAAATTACACCCTTATAATCGTCTCGACAATACCTTCAAAATGAGTATAATATTGAATATTTTTTTAATTTATTTATATTAGTAAATATTAAGAACAGATATAATTTAAGTTGTTTACATTTTATTACAATTCTCTTGTTGATATTCTTGAAATTTAAAGATTCCGATTTTTAATCTAAATTTTTTTATAGATTATTTATAAATGATAAAAGTTTATTTTATTTATAAATGATAAAAGTTTAGGGGGCATTTGGTTCATTTCAGGAAATGGGAATGAAAATGAAAATGGGAATGCAGGGGAATGGGAATAAGAATGAGCATTGCATTGATGTTGTTTGGTTAACCCACTATAATCAATGAAAAATTGCTTCATATTGAAAAAAATATGTTTTTCCAACTTGAAAATACAAAAGATATTTCATTTAACATCCATAAATGGAACAATGTGTGGAAAAAAGAACCAAGTAGAAATAAAAATTTCATTCCCCCAATTTGGTCATGAATGAAAATTAATGGATCTGCAGGAATGATTCCATTATATAATATCAAATCAAACAGCAGTTTTCATTATCATTCCCATTCCTGACTGCTCAATACCCCCAACCAAACGCCCCCTTATTTTATTTAAAACGCTATTTTTGATGTTCTTGAAATTTAAAGGTTTCATCATTTTAATCTTACTAAATTCTATAGATCATTTATAAATAATAATTTTTTTTAAAACCCTACAAATCAAAAACACTATATAATTTATTTCAGAATATCTCCCGTTTTAGAATCATTCACGAAATCCAAATCTTTCAACAAAAGAATTTCAGATATTTTAACAACTATTAGATGACTAAAATATTTAATATTAAAGTAAGAGTAATTTTTTCATTTAAATCGTTGATCAATTAGAATTATTTTAATAAATAATAATTCTCTACTTACTCAATTTCAAAGAAAGCTTTGAATAAAAAAATGAAAGAAAAGTAATTTAAATGTTATATATAATTTCCTAAATGGTTATGATTAAACTAAATCATTAATGTTTCTTTTATCAATTAACTAAGTCATATTTATATTGTTAATTGGATATTACGTTTGGTTTGTAGTGAATTATTTGTGAACTTTATAATGCAAATGTTAATTCTTATTAGAAACTAAAATAATATGTTTAAATCGTCTGTGTATTACACGGGCCATTAACTAGTATGTATATGTATATATATGCATTTTTATTTGCATTTATATGTATTTCTATTTGAAATTATATTTATAACATTTTTATAGTAATGGTTGGTAACTGGTAATTTGGTATAATGGTATTTATATAATTATATGTATTGTTTTTATTATATTTATAGTTATATATATTTGTATAATTATTATATAATTATATGTATTGTTTTTATTATTATATAGTTTTATTATATAAAATTAAATAAACAAAACAACTAAACAAAAAGAAAACCCAAAAAATCAAATTTTTAACCCGAGCCCGAAAAAAACCCAACAAAACAGGGTTTTTTTCTAACCGGTTTTTGTCCTAACCGGTTATTACTCTAACCTAACCGGTTGCAAGTAATATTGTATTCGAGGTCCATAACCGGTTATATGTTCGCTCGATTTTTTTCCTAACCGGTTTTTTCCTAACTGGTTTTTTCCTAACCGGTTTTGAAATAACCGGTTAGGCTATTTAACCGGTCGTGTGCACCTCTAATTGCAACAACCTGGCAATGAAACTTATTGGAATTTGGAAGCCGCCAGAATGGATTTTCTATTGGAAGACACCAAAGAAATTATATTATTTCTAATCTTAATTGATAAACAAGTAAGTTTAAATTTTATTACAATAAAGTTCATTTTATAACCGTAAATAATCGTTATTATAGTTTTATTTGATAATTTTTTTTTCATGTGCATAGAGCAACAAAATGTCGGCGTTGTGTCACCCAATTTAATACAATAATACAAATCAATTAATCTGGAGGGACACGTATTCTATATTCATCACTTCAAACTTTCAGCGATGCGTACATACTACGACTACCCAAAGTACGAAAATTACACTTTAAATCGCGGGGAATGGTCCATTTATATCACCAAAGATACAGAGTTTATCCAACATACTAACAATTTTGCAAATGCGTTTCCACTGTATCCATTGGTGGCTACAATGGAAGATATTGCAAGAGATACGACTACAAAAAAATTGCTTATTGGTACAGTAAGTTATATATAATATCTATATTTCTATTTTACCTTTTACTTTTGGAAATAAAATCAAATTTTCTGGAAAAAAACTTTGTAGATGTTGTTCGAAAAATAATTCTTGGACGTCGGGTAGGTGATAGTAACATGTTTGAACTGGTGTTGCAAGATGCAGGGCCGTTCCTAGGAGTTTTGATGCCCTGTGCGAACATGCTTAAAGATGCCCCCTATGTCTACTTTCTAAGCAAATGAAATGACGAAAGACACGATTTTTGTAAAGGATTTGAAACCTAGTCAAGTTAGGCGACTTATCCCTACGTCGATTTGTATTGATTAAAATGAAAAATACAAAAGAGACATAAAAACCAAAACCTCAAATCACAAAATATAAATTTGCATCACCTAAAACGATGTTTTTGTGCACTTCTTGAAGCAAAAAATATCAATCCATTTTTCATATATAAATCCTATGTCTAAATATCTTGTTCCATTTAAACCCAAGTCCTAAATTATCAAACCGAAAAGGCGTAAACTAGTAGTATATGAAATTTTGATGCCCCCTTGGGCTTTGATGCCCTGTGCGGTCGCACGGGCTGCACGTGCCCAGGGCCGGGCCTGGCAAGATGACACGTAAGTAACTTCATTTATTAAAAAATACACATCGGCAAATTGTTTATCAATATTTTAATAACATTTAAAACATAAATAGGACGTGTGGAATCAAATTGAGATTGCGTGGCGATCACCACTAACATTTTTATTCGGATACTTATCGTGCAATCCTGGAAAAATCTGTAGTTTACGTGGGCCAGGTGAAGCTTGTTCACCAAGACGATGGTATGTTACATAATAATAATTCCTTCAATGTTTTTATACTATAACAACGTTACAAACAAAATGAATATTGTTACTAAGTCATAATCAACTTCAAATTTTAATTATTCTCAGGTAACTTTTTGTCTTCTACGGCGATAACAGAAGTCGTGTTTAACCCAGATATGCCAGAGGCGACGAATGATGCTATCAGAGATATTTAAAATCACCCAACCGAATTACATATAACGATTTTGTTTTGTTTTTTGTTTCTTTTCTTCTTCAACGTTTGTTTTTTATTTGTTTTCAATATGTAAGTTTCAATTCAACGTTTCTCAATCATTACTTTCTACAATTTTTTGCGGACTTTTAATTTCTATTGTGTTGTATTATTCATACACGAAACACCCACAATTTGTTTACTTTATTATATAAGAAAATCAATAAGTAATTAGTCAATGGGAGTTTAATACCACCATAGATAAGCAGTTGCTCCGAACAAGTAAAACACATTCTTGCATTTATACATGTATACTTTCTACAAAATTATCTAATCTAATTTTGTAGTATATAGATTCAAATATAACAAAATTATAGATTAAAATTCAATTGTATATATTCTTTTAACCCAAATTTATGTTGTTTCCATTTTCGATGTTAATGCCATTGACAGGTATGTAATGGATGTCAACAGAAATGCAAGGAAGGGCGGCAATAAGAAGGTTCGACTTCATTTTTAGTGCATTAATAGTTGTACCATACTCCGTTTGTAGCTTCCACCAAATTCAACACTATAACATTCGAACTAAAAATGGAGTTTCACTTATCCCAGAATGTCCAACCATCCCAACAACTAAATGTTCAAATCAAGCGCGAAGAAGATGATCAACCTGTCACCAGATCTCAACAACCTCTACAAAGACCACATGAATCAGATGACAAAGATGATTCAGTTGAAATTATATCGTACGGTGAAGCTTTTAAACCATATAAGTCCCATTTCGAACGCGAACTTAGCGATGAGGTAATCTTTTTTACATATTTTATACACATAATTTGATATTACGATAAATAATTTGTGACATATCTGCAGTTTCGTCAGTTTGAAAAAGAAAGAAAACGTGAAAAACAACTTCGCAACTGGAAATGGGAGGACGTCATTGATGTCGACAATGATGAAGAATTCAATGATACCACAAACTCATCGTCAGCTCGACGACGTAAATAACTTGTGATCATTCTTTTGGTGATTAAACGATACGATATCCAATTTTATTTTCAAGTAAGATTAACAAGTCTTGTATGTTTTTACGACTTTCTTTCGCTTTATTAGAATAAATCGCTTTCTAGAAATAAACAACTTTCTTGAAATTTATGTTCGTTTGTTTGTTCTATGCATCAACTTTCCTACAAATGTATCTGCATCTGTACAAAAATATATTTCTTGTGGTTTCTTGATATTAGTGATCTGGATATTTACCCTCATGTGGACAAATTAGGGCACATAGGTCAAACTATTAGTCAAACGACTCAATTTTCTTATCCAGCATCACATCTTTCTTATCTGTGACACGAATAATGTTGTTACGATTACTCATTTTGTATTTAACATCATGCACTTGACCGTTGTTATTACATCTGAACTACTAACAAATTGACATGATTTCTTTTGCTAAAACAAAAAACTTCATCCAACATGTTTGCACATAGCTACAAGGACAACTAATGAAGCTACCATAAATCCTAAAAATTTGTTTCGAGTTTAGCCGTTGAAAATCCCTCAAATAACAATAATATGCAATACAAATTATGTATCAATTATGAGTATAGAAGTCATCAAGATTTGTATATCTTTATATGTCTTGTTTAATTTTACGTTTACAAGTTAACTATTTTCTCGTAAGACCCTAAAGCTTTTAAATTTCAAAATTAGGACAAACGAATACACTATTGCAGTAAGTCTTCACACCCGCAGCATCGCGCGGGTACCTTAACTAGTTTGGTAATAAGATCATGTTTTAGTTCAACAAAAAAGCAAATAATAAGAATTCAATCTAATCTTTTCAATTGAGTTATGTTTTCGATCCAATTATACATTACGAATGCATAAAAGTAAATTTAATTATTAAAGAATGATTTACAAAATTCATTTATATGGTTTGATGTTGATTAACGATGGGGATCCATAAACCTTAAAATTCATGGATAGGGTCCAATGATTTCACTTTCGTGACTATGTAAGTTTTTGAAGCCGTTAATTTTTTTAATTACGATAAAATTAGCATTGAAATGCTTCACTTTAAGTTAACAAATTCGTTTTTAAAACTTGAAGAACTCGTATCATAATTAACGAAACTTAATTTTTTTTTTTTGACAAACTAGTCCGATGCATAACCAATCTCCAACAAGACCTTGAAATTCCATGAAATTAATAATTGGTCTCAAATCGGCCATAACTAATACCTACTATCCTTAATTGGTCTGAATTGTCTATCCAGTTATTGTTTCAATCAATATTAGGAGTACAATATGTGTTTCTAAGCTTATGGTCCTAAAACAACCACCAATAACCCTTTTGAGAATTGGACCACAAAAAACACAATCTTCAACTCTCTAAAGACTTTTGGTACAACCAACCCACAGTTAAACGACACTATGAGACGATTTTTTTACACCAAATGGGAACCACGTCTGAAGGTTTTAAGACGACTTTTTTTTACACCAAATGGGAACCACGTCTGAAGGTTTTAAGACGACTTTTTTTACACCAAATGGGAACCACGTCAGGTTTTAAGACGACTTTTTTTACACCAAATGAGAACCACATCTTAAGGTTTAAAGACGATTTTTTACACCAAATGGGAACCACATCTGAAGGTTTAAAGACGATTTTTTTACACCAAATGGGAACCAAATCTGAAGATTTAAAAACGTTTTCCTTTCCAAAATGGCAAATATAAAGCATAATTATCAAGCATGGTAACTACAGAATCATTCGCTTTATTCTCTAGCGCAAAGGTCACGTCTACACCCAGATACATGTGGGGGCTGTTTGCCTGTTTCACAATACATCTAGATACATCTTAAAAGTTGTTTGCCAGTTGCTAAATGGTTTGGTGCAAGATGATTAAATTATCAAAATGATTAATATGCTCTTGTGATATAGTGCAAAATCAAATATGGTTGTTCGGTAATTGTTAGAATTAAATCTACATATAATAAAAGAGTAACTAGTTTGACACGTGTCGTGCTCTGGTGAGCCGAATTGCCACGTGTCGCGTTCTGGTGAGCCGGTTTCGGTTATCAAAACAATAAATAAAATAATGTAAAAGATAAATATCACTTTCAAAAATCCTCTACATAATTAAATCAAACGGTTTAAAAAATCCTCTACATAATTAAATCAAACCTTTTAATCCAAACATAGATAAATATGAAAACAATAAATAAAATAATGTAAAAGATAAATGTCACTTTCAAAAATACATAATTAAATGAAACGTTTTAAAAAAGTTTCTACATATATTTGTGTAATATTTAATATAATCAACACACGTATTATTATTTTTCATTGGTGATATAAAGAATTAAAAATATTTTCTTTATTTTCAAAGTACAATTTTCTAAGAGTTTTCCAAAGTTGAAAAATCTTACTTTTCCTATTTTCTTAATTCTTAAGAAAATTTCATATAACTTGTTGGAACAAAAAAATATACTCAAACTCTTTAAAAATTTTCATTTTTTAATCCAAACCTACATAATTAAATCAAACAGTTTTAATCCAAAAATACACACCTCAATCTCAATCTCAATCTATAAATACTCTTTTCAATCTCTCAATCTCAATCAATTACTACAACTCTTTTAATTAAGTCATTACCAATTACACATACACACACAAAGGTAATTAATCAAACGTTCTTTAATTTTTATTTTCTTCTACACATGATGATATGATTATGATGATTATAGAATGTTTATAGTCCAAGTTGGAGTTGTTGATTTCTCGTATGTGACTTTGTATTTATGGTCATTGATTACACTTTTTGTGTTATTTTGTATTACAACCGCTCTTCAATTTTTATTTTTTCGTACACATGATGATATGATTATGAAGATTCTATTCATGTTTATAGTCTAATTTGGAGTTGTTGATTTCTCGTATGTGACTTTGTATTTATGCTCATTGATTACACTTTTTGTGTTATTTTGTATTACAAAAATAGTTCTATTTTTTTTTATTTTTTTAATCTTTTGAATTTTCACCATATTACAGAACAATAGATGAAATAACTAATTCAAAATTAAAAATTATTAAACTTTATCAAAATTTAAAATTATTAAACTCCAACCTATTAATTCAACTATTTTATTTTAAAATTATTAATTTAAAAATATTAAACTATTCTATCTCTATTAATTCAAAATTTAAATTATTTTATCTCTATTAATTCAAACATTAAATTAATATATCTGTTTTATCTCTATCTCTCTACTATAACAACCATATGAACTTATTTTATCTTTATCTATCTCAAATTAAAAGTTCGAAAAAAATTAAAACTCCAGTTATAAATTAAATTATAGTAAATAATTTAGATTAAATAAATCATAATTGTAATATTGTTTTTCTCGTGTGATTTTTTTAATTAAATTACCCCGTGTATCAAACGGGATAAAACCTAGTTAGGGAATATAATGGTTACAAGAGACCCAAAATGCAAAATATATATATATTATATATATATATATATATATATATATAAATGCAGATGGGTTTAAAACCATTGGGTTGTTTGTTTACCTCTTTACAATTCCATTAAAAGGCAACCGCTAAATCGTTAAGGGGGAAATCTTGTTTGTAAGAAAATAATTGTCTCTTAATGGTTTTATAACCTTTTGAATGGTTTTATATCCTAGGCATCTCTTAACCATTAAGCGCTCCGATTTCAATTTCAACAATTACCACCACCAAACCTTTCACATACTGCCAAAAAAACAACCCTATCTCTCAGCAATTCAAATCTTACCTCTTAATGGAACTATTAAGAGATAAACAAACAGTCCTTTACTCCTTTACCCTCTCTTTACCATGTGTATTTGTTGTATATAAATATTATTTTATACTCAAAAATGAAAAACATGTTAATTGAGTCCAAAGGCCTAATAATATTGAGAAAGCATTCACAAATGATAGAGATTGTTAAGAAAGCAAGAAAATGGTCTATAGTTAAAGATACATTTTCTATCTTTTTTACAGTGGAATGATGATAATAGATATGGGAATCATTTGGTCCCTTGATTTTATCCCAACAAGCAACTGCTGATAACTCCTTTATATAATAGTGGAATTTCTTTTATGAAATAACTTAATCCATTGGAGTAGCAGTAGTCAACTGAAGAAGACCTACAAGAACAAATCACAATTTAAAAATATAATCAGCCCAAAAAATTGAGTTGCAAGAATTAAACACTATTCTATGCCCATATAGAAATCAAAGTGTAGCTCTCTTGTTTTAAGAGAGTAGAGTTCACCAAATGCTTACCCGCTAAGCGCTTACTGGTAAGAGTTGCCGTTTGGTTACCTCTTAACAATTCCCTTAAGAGACAACAACTGAATCATTAAGAGGTAAATCATGTTTGACAAAAAAGAAAACTGCCTCTTAATAGTTCTAAAACCTTCTGAATGGTTTTGTATTATGGACCTCCTATAACCATTAAGCGCCCTGATTTCAGTTTAAACAATTAAACAACCATATTTCATTTTACACTACATCATAACTCATAAGAGCCTCTTAATCATCCAACACTAAACCATTCAGCAACATTTTTATTCAGCAAGTGCTTATTGAGTAAGATTTTAGTCCATTAAAGCGACATTTTACACTTAACTTACCCAACTAAGATTTTAGTCCATCAAAATGACATTGTATGCAATATTTTTATCCAGTAAGCACTTATTGAGCAAGACTCACAAACCTTGTCATCACTCTTACCAGGTAAGATTCTCAATCATTGTCATGTTTATCCGATAAAGTAAAGTGACATGGTAAGTAAATGTTCAATAAACGTCCCCTTAGAGTAGTGAACCTTTCAAAACCTTAGAGGCTGTTTACCAAAGGCTTATTGGGTAAGCGCTTGAAATGTGGCTGGTGGAGGATAATGAGACTATGGTTCTCCCAAGACCCCATATTACACTGTTCCTCCCAAGTTTGTGATATTATCTTTTTTGAAACCATCAAGAAATCAACAAACCAATCAGAACTCACCACTTGAGAATTGTAAAGACTAAAGATCTAAGGGGCTGTTTGGTAGGTTTTCCATTAAGTCCTGTATAGATAAAGTTGTCTGTGTGGAATAATTTGCCTGTATAAACCAGGAAGGTTTTTGTTAGGAAGAGCTTTTTCTTAGATGGAAGAAACATGTTTTTTTAATTGGGAGTGAGTAGTGACAGGTTTGGAAAAACTTGGCAATCTGCATAAAGCCATTAGTAAAGATAGCACCGGTAAGCACTTACTAGTAACAATAACACTTTAACTCGTTAGTAACAGTAACTGATAGAATAAGTTGTGAGTCTCATTAAGCTCATTGGTAATAGTAGCACTCGTAAGCGCTTACTAGTAACAGTAACACTTTAACTCGTTAGTAACAGTAACTGATAGAATAAGTTGTGAGTCTCATTAAGCTCATTGGTAACAGTAACACTCGTAAGCGCTTACTAGTAACAGTAACACTCGTAAGCGCTTACTAGTAACAGTAACACTTTAACTCAACTTACTGAGTAAGATTTCAGTCAATTAAAATTTAAAATGGCATCATATGCAACAAATTTTTCAGCAAGCAATTATTGGGTTAAAGTCATTATTCTCACTTACCAGGTCAGATTCTCGATCCTTGTCATCGCTCTTACCGAGTAAGATTCTCAATTCATGTCATGTTCTTCCATTAAGGTAAATTGAACCTATAAGCACTTACTGGGAAAGCGTTAAGTAAACGGATTCTAAGGCATCACAACTAGCTTATAGCTTTGGTGTCATGTCCCGCTAGAAGGTTATGGAAATCCAGATCAATCAAAGGAACGGAGAAACCTTGGAAATGGATCAAGAGTGTCCAAACATATCTAGTCCTTGTGTAGCTCGTAGCTTCTTTATAAAAATCTAGATAAAAACCCCTAGATAGTTCTATAGAGTAGTATAAATAACGGTAATCTCTCATTTGTAAATCACACTCCACTCTCCACAACTTGAGGAATAGAAGCATATAGTTCTCCAATCTTGTCAGTGTATCTTGTTCTGTATTTTTTTTGTATCTTGTTCTGTATCAATATAGTTTGGCTCACTTAGTCCCAAAAGTAAGGTCACACATACACTTGTGTAAAGACAACTTCATGACATTAGGCTATGTTTGGTAAACTAGCTACTAAAGTAATCATGTTTGTATAAACTAGCTGAAAAGCTCGGTGACAATGTAAAATGACCTAATATTACATGTTGAAAAATGAACTTAAAAAAAAGAGCATAACCAGAAAAAGGTGGAATTTGGAAAAGACCCTACTCTAAGGCTTACCAAATGAGTCTTTTTACAATAAGCTAAAAAAAAGCTAGTTGGTTGCAAACATAGCCCAAAAAGCTTATCCAAAAGTAACTTTACAAGAACCTTCCCAACACCTATGCTATAATTTTTTTTTTCTGAAAGAGAGAACCAGAAGTTAAAATCGCTATAAAAAAATTACATCCAACTACAACAATTTTAGAGATTTCTCCAAGTGTGGAGATTTCTACCCCCCTCTCTCTTTTATCTAAGCAAAAAAATACCCAAGGGATGTGTTTGACAAACTAGTTGGTAAGCTAGCTGATAGCTGATAAGTTGGTTGTTGACTGATAAGCTAGCTAGTAGTTAATAAGCTAGTTTGTTAATAAATTGTGTTCGGCAAAAACTAGCTTACGAGTAATTGAGTATGTAAAATGACCAAAAATGATATGTTAGGGTATAATAGTTAATATTAATAAGGGTATAATTGGAAAAAAGCTAGAAAAAGCTCTTGAAACGCTACTCCAACTAGCTTTTTAAACTTTCAATAAACTAGCTTATGGTTCATCCAAACATGTACTAGCTTATAAACTAGCTTATTTTTGGCAAACACAATCTAAATCTCTAAAACTTCTATTTTAGCTTAGTTGTTGGAGATGCTATGAAGTTACTATACACTAATATTAGGTCATGACAGCACATAGCTTGTTGGTTCAGCCCATCCACCATATGTTAATCATCACTTAAAAACCATCAATTATCCATATTTTTCAGTACCTATCTGAACAAGCATCAAAATTTCCAACCACAAGAACAAAATCTTCACTCAAATTCACACTAATTCAAAGTTATCAACCAGTTAACAACTTAAAATCTACACAAAAAAAGCCCCAATTGATACATACATACCTTTTTTTTCAAGAAGACGATCGTTTGCCCTCACATTGAGGACTCACATCGAAATTCTTAGAAGGATACTTAGCAGTGACCATCCCGACCTCAAACACCAAATCATCACCGTTGATCTTAATCCCGGTGATCCCCCACCACTTGAAGAAAGCCCTAACCCTAATTCCGTCGAGCTCCGCGATCCGATTCTCGACTATCTTGCCGGTGACCTTCTTGGAGTAGGTGGCGAGGTAGTTGTCCGGCGGCAGGGTGAGGCGGCAGGGGCGGCCGAGGTCGACGGAGAAGTCGCCGGAGGTGCGGTTGAGGTGGTAGGAGAGAACGTCGGTGGGGAGGAGGCCGATGGGGAAGCCGTGGCGGGTGAGGACTGAGTGGGCGGTTAGTGAGTTAGGGTTTGAAGTGGAGATGGAGAAGAGGAGGGCGAGAGGAAAGAGGAAGAAGATGAGAGATTTGGCCATGGCGGATTATGATTGTGAGTGGAAATTGGTGAGAGAAAAGTGGATATACTTCGGGGATTATTATGATGATGATGATGATGAAATCAAGGAGATCATGTGTGCCTTTTTGACCATGATTTGCTTTTTAATTTTTACTATAAGT
>CM058047.1:37670073-37705452 GCA_030169165.1 Centaurea solstitialis
ATAAACTAGTTAATGACCCGTATATTATACGGGCATTTGAAACATGTTATTTTAATTTTTAATAAGAATAGAAATTTACATGACAATTGTCATTACCATTTAAATACTTATGTAAATTATATGTTATACGACAATTGTCATTATGGGGAAGTATCCGTTGCAAACCATGTAGATTGTACAAACTATACAAACATAATCTTAACCATTGATTTTGTTTTCTTAACCATTGGTTTTGTTTATCTCCTAACTTTTAGGTGATTTTCAAATGTGATTGAGAGAAAATCTAGGAACTGAATTAATCCACACCATTGATCATGTACATGTACGGTGGAGATTGGTTTGTATAGTTTGTACAAACTATACGGTTTGTAATGGATACGACCCCTTGCCATTATAATTGCTTATTACAATAGATATTTTAGTTATCTAATAGCTGTTAAAATTTTAAAAATTGAAAATTTATTATTCTTTTGTCAAAAGATTTGAATTTCGTGAATGATTTTAAAACTGGAGGGATTCAGAAATAAAATATGTGTAGTGTTTTGATTTGTAGGATTTTAAATACGGTTTAGTTCACCAGAGTGTATCCAACTTGTCAACAAAAGTTATTGTATGTATTGGACTTGAAAAATTACCTTTTGATGTATCAAAGTTAAAAATTTTACCATTTAATGTATCAGGTTACCTGATAAGCAGGTAACCGGTAAAATTATTATTTCTGGATTTTTTTTATACTTTAAAAATGCCAACTCATTATTATTGTTACCAATTTAGTCCCTGTGATTTGCTGAGAATTTGGATTGGATCCTTCAAGGACCTGTTTTGCCATCATCATAAACTCAAGAACACCTAAACTTTTATCTTTTTCTAAACCAATTTTAAACCCATGTTTCATCCATTTATCATTTTCTTACCAAAAATCAAACCCAAAATCATACAAAAAACAAAGATTTTATCCCAACAAATGTAATCTTCAAACACAATTTACAACACAAACCTAATCTAATCATGATTATGAACAAATCTAGATCAAAAAATGAGTTTGTTTATCAAGAACCCTAAAAATCAAACCATAATAGAGAATCAAGAACCTAAATTTTGTTTCCTAAGAACCCTAAAAACCAAACCCTAACAAAGAATTTATTAGAAAGACCCTAACATAGAATTGAACCCAAAACTGAACCAAGAACCCTAAAAACCAAACCTGGTTCCTGGTGGTCTTGGCGATGACGGCGCTGGTGCCTGGTGGTGATGGTTAGCAGCAGTCGCGGCGACGGCGATGCTGGTGCCTGGTGGTCGTGGCGGTCGGCGATGACGGCGGCGCTGGTGGTAGCGATGGGGAGACCGATTTGGGGAGTTGAGGACTTCGATCTAGTCTGGGTTTGAACTTGGGATGAATGTTCTATGGTGAGGGCTATGGTTTAGAGTTTAAATTGAAATCGATAATGATGGGGCCGGCGGTGGCGATACTGTTGGAGTCGGCGGTGGCGATGCTGTTGGAGACGACGGCCGGCGGTGGCGACACTGTTGGAGACGGTGGCCGGCGGTGGCGATGCTGTTGGAGACGGCGACCGGCGATGGCGATGCTGTTGGAGACGGCGACGCCTTCTGCATTGTAGCCTTCATCCACGCTTGTTGTTGAAGAAGCCTAAAATTGGGTTTTCTTTTTTAATTTTGTTTTTTATCTATTTATTTACTATTATTTTAAAACAAAATAAATATATATCAGCATCCAGTCAGATGCCACGTAATCAAAACCGGTGCAACATCAGCGAATCACTTGTTATACCAGGTTAAATACGTACAATGGAGTGTTTTTAAAAGTTTGATACGTCAAAAGGTAATTTTTCAAGTCCAGTATATACAATAACTTTTGGTGACAAGTTGGATACACTCTGGTGAATTAAACCCTTTTAAATAAAATAAAATATAATTATTTATAAATAATCTACAAAAATAGTTAGATTAAAAAGATGGAATCTTTAAATTTTAAGAATATTAGCAATTGAGTTTTAAATAAAATAATATCATTATTTATAAATAATATATAAAAATAATTAGGTTAAAAAGATGAAATCTTTAAGTTTCAAGAATATCAAGAATAGAATTGTAATAAAATCTAAACAAATTAATTTATATCTATTTTTATAAGTGGAGGGATTCAAAAATAAAATATGTAGTGTTTTTTATTTGTAGAATTTTAAATAAAAAATTAATTACTTATAAATAATCTATAAAATTTGTTAGATTAAAAAGATATAATCTTTAAATTTCAAGAATATCAACAATGGAGTTTTAAATAAAATAAATTTTAATTACTTATAAATAATCCTTAAATTTGAAGAATATCAAGAATAGAATTGTAATAAAATCTAAACAAATTAATTTATATCTAATTTTAATAATGTAGTTAAATTAAACAAATATTCAATATTAAACTCATTTTGAAGGTTGTTGGTCCCAATGGGGTAACCTTCAAGTAAGGATATTGTATGCGATTATAGAAGAGGGGGTTGAATAAAATCACACCAAATTTTCACTTTTAAATTCTTTGTTGTATTAACAATATGAATTTACAGATTGTTGCGGAAATAGAAAAGACTAAAGTCTAAACTAAACAATCTAAGTTTCTTTCACTATGCACTAGAGTGAGAAGACTAGAAAAGAGAAGAAGATAGAGGGAATAAGAAAGAAAGGATTAGGGTATGTTTTAGGATGAAGA
Organism: Centaurea solstitialis; assembly: GCA_030169165.1. Taxonomy (NCBI): domain Eukaryota; kingdom Viridiplantae; phylum Streptophyta; class Magnoliopsida; order Asterales; family Asteraceae; genus Centaurea; species Centaurea solstitialis. The sequence continues at coordinate 37,672,796 of CM058047.1, forward strand.
AGAAGTATGGAGAACATCTCTTCAAGTCCTATTTATACCCCATGCATTAAATGCATGCACACTCACTTTTGTGTACGTGTCACACTCTAAGTGGTCCTATGTACTATTTATTATAAACAAATATCTTTTGCATGGTGTGCAAAAGAAGGTTCATGCAAACAGTTGCCTTGAGGTCTGATAAGTACGGAGGGAACAGAAAAGAGACCGTCCTTATGTACTTTTTGTGTCAGTAAAGGCGGATAATCCTTTTGTGCATTAGATTAAGACATTACACTAATCCTTCAGGATCAGGATACTGATCAGTGAGGAATGCTCTGATACTAAGGTGGATCAGAGGTCACTGTATCCTGATGAGTCTTCAGGATGTCATACGAATTTGAGCAGCCTGCTATCACTGAGTTCCGTCTTCTGATCACGAGCATGATGGTCCTGTCATCAGCTAATTCTTCGACTTCGCTGATGGTTCTTGAGTATGATCTTGATGTCTTCAGGAGGTCTTCACTTTGATGGTCAGGATCAATAGACGTCAGAACAGACTCGTTCAGCTCCTGATCCTGATCCTGATGATTATAAGAATAAGTTACAGCATAAGTAACATGGAATAACACTGAACAATCTCAGTGATAATTCCTCAAACTATAACAGAAGTAAAGACCTATTCACTAAGTAAAGTAACAGGATCATTATCATTTCATCGGGTCTTAGGAGAGCTGGATCAACAATCTCCCCCTAAATGATAATGATAAGACAACTGAGAAATTGTCTTAATCTAGAGAGTTTAGAAATAAAATTCTAAGTCTAGGTATAACAGTAGGAAATAGAACTCATAAAGGTACGTGTCCCATTTACTGTTTTGAGGGATCTTTTTCAGTACTATGATGGAATAAAGTACGATGCACTAAAATGCATTTCCATTAATCTCATGAGGAATTACAAGAGTAAAGAAAATACACAAGTACATGAATTTGATACTGAAAGAAAAATTACAAAAATTCTAGCTATCAGAGTCTTCACTAAGATCTTCAGTCTTGACATGGATGGTGAGTGGAGTTTCACCAGTTGCTATTCGTCGATCAAGGATAGCTCTGATAGCACGAGCAAACTCTTTGTTTTCTTTGATTTTCTTTTCTTTATTGGCAATGAAGAGGACTGTCACCAAGTGTTCAGTGGGTGCTTTGTGTAGTTCGCTGAAGCGTTGAAAGCGAAGGATGTTGAAGTTGTCACCTACACAAATACCATGAACAGGTTCTCTGATGACTTGACCTTCAGAGAGAGTTACTCCTGAAGAAAAGGAGAGATCAAGCATCGAGAGATCCATTGGCTTGTATGAAGTCCTGGGAACACAAGGAGTGGGTCTCCTTGTTGAAGTGCCTGCTGATCGTCGAACATGAGGCTTTGGAAGTGCTGAAGAAGGTTGGAGTAAAGAATCAGGAATTTCAGTTGTCCTTCTGATTCGTGCAATAAGTCCTTCAATGACTTCTTCTACTTCAGCCCTGTAGTTCTTGTTGTCTTTAGGAAGTAGGCTTCTGATTTCATTCCACTCTGACAAGTTATATCTTTCTAACTTGTCAAGAGTATGTTGCACATCTTTTACTCCTGAGCGTTTGACTGTAATCCAGGTTTTGCCAGGATTACCTTTCTTGCCGCGGGTTCGGCGAAGGTGGACTCCTGAGATGGTAGCACCATGCTTCCTGAGATGTAGTCGATCTCTGCACTAGTCAAGCTCTGTATTAACTTCTTCAGCCTGTTCTTCTGTTCTCCTGTTGAAGACTTTCAGTGCGGCCTTCTGTGCTAGAAGTGGATCAGCACTTATTTCTTCGTCTTCATCAACAAAATCAGACGCAAGCCTTTTAGCAGCTTGAGCAGAAAGGAAGGCTTCCTTTTGCTTTTTATTGTGCTCCTCCTGAGCCCTTATTGCTTCTTCGTACTCCTCCTGTGATAGATAGGCAAACTCAGAGTCCCAAGAGGTATGAAGAGGAATTTTTACTCTTGTACTCTCGAGTCGCTCTATCACAGCGTCTAAACGCCCATCCCTGTTTACATGAGCAGAAGAGTCAGGGTAGTTCTCACCTTCAGAACGAGGAGAGTTAGAGGGAGGAGATCTTGGTGAGGAGGCAGGGGTAGAAAAATCATCAGAGATGAATTCATCATCTGACGATAAAACAACGGTTTCAGGAGGACCATATTGTTCTTGGGTTCTAGAGGAGGAGGCTTCAGAGTGAAAACGGGTGACAGGGTTTAGAGGTAAGGATTCATGGTTTATAGGTGTAACCCTGAAAGTCATTCTGCTAAGTTCAGCTCTAGTTTGTTCTGATGGGCTATTCTCCATAAGGCGAATAATCTCACCAGTAAAAGAGCCGAAGTTAACATCCTGATATTGGGTTTCAGGTTCGGTTTGGGTTTCAGGTTCAAGGGTTGATTCAGGTGTAGGTTCAGGTGTTGGTTCGTTAGGTGGTTGGTAGACAACTATCTGAAGGTTGTTTATGGGAGAGTCTTCAGGGGAACTATCGGTTAGGGTGATGGTTTCAGGATTTGATTTGGTTTTGAAGAGAGAGGAGATAAGGAGATTATCAGAACTAGATGGGGAGGATGGATGAGTTGACGTACCAGGAGCACCAGGGTTCTCCCCCTGAGGTTGTGCGAGTCCTGGAGTGGGCGTTGCGTCGGAAACTTTTTCCACAACGAAATCATCTTCATCATCATCATCGTCGTCGTCCTCGTCTTCATTGGTTCCCCTTTCCTCGTTGATATTCCAGTTAGTGGAGGGGGAATAGACGGAATGGTCACCAAGACGTTGAGGTGGCTGTCTCCCCCCCTCAACAGGTGCCCTGGAAAAGGCGGCTGTTGATACACACATCTGGAGGAGAGAGGCCATGTCCGTCTGGAGCTTGGTGGTGATGATGGAGGAGCTGACCAGGGACTGAAGCAAGTCCCTGTCAGCGGTGGAGAACGCTGACGGTGGAGGAGGAGCAGTCGACAAAGCATTCACCGCTGTGGAGAGATCGGTGAGCTTCTCCTGAAGTGCCCGCAACCCTGCTTCTTGGGCATCCAACCTCTGCACCACCTCGTTTTGGAAGGAGGTGAGAGAGTTGGAGCTGGTGTTGACAGCAGTTGTGAGAGCAGGCAAGGCTGTGGCCTTCATGTCCTGGAGGGACGCCTGAAGTGAGGTGGAGGAGGTGGCCACTTGGGATACCTTGTCGTAGAGATTATCCAGACAAGGTATGTTGATGAACACACCTGTTGGTGGCAGGGCAGCAGCAGCGGGTGCAGCAGTGGCCTGAGCTTCAGCATTGGCAGCTGCAGCTTTGGCAGAGGCGAGCTCTAGCTCCAAGGCCTGGAGGCGAGCCTTGTGGGCATCCTCCTGGAGTTGCAGTGCAGCCCGTGCATCCTGAAGCTGCCTTTCAGCTGACTGGCACCTTAGCTCAGCGTTGCTTAGCTGGCGCTCGGAATCCGTGATGACGAACTCATCAAAAGGATCATCCTGATGAAGTTGAGGATGTCCCTGAGATGCTGCTGCAAATGAACCTGAGGCTTGAACGACATCAGATTGATTACCGTCCAGATTTACTGAGTGTTCTAGGTGAACAACCTCAGGTTCATTTTGTTGTGGAGCAGGAGTATCAGCAGCAACTCCCTTGCTCTTTTTCTTTGACGCCTTGGATTTGGCGCGTTTGGGTGGAGGTGGAGGTGAGGATCCAGAGGGAGGTGGACGCTTCTGGAGCGTCAAGGATGGTGCAGCTTGTGCTGGTGGAGAAGCGAGCTGCTCTTCTGTGTCCTGGTCTGGTTCAGGAAGAACCAGGACAACAGAGAGGGGTACGTCATCATGACGAGGAAGGACCTGATCTAGGAACTTCAGCCCAATGGCGTAGTTGTTGAAGGTGCCTTCAGTGGGGTAGGCAGTTGATGCGGTAATTATTGTATATAAAAAGCAAAACAAGTTTTAACCTCTAATGCCTAGCCACTGTCTTACCACATTCACAGGCAAGCGTACCTGATCGTGAGTAATATAGTGTAGGAAAGTCCAGGTATCGTATCTACCACTGGGAATGGTTAAGCTAGATGTCAACTAAAGAATTAATCAGTTAATCTGGAAAATTGGGGGTTTTGCTTTTGGAAAAGTATTTTAAAAGATAAAAGACAAATAATAAATAAACCTAACTGATAACACCAAAATTATACATGTTTTGGTTGAGCTTAATTGTATGACTTTACCCCATTTCTCACCCATTTATGATCATTTCACTCACCAAATGAGCTTATTATTGTTTATGTAGGATTTGGAGGCCGTGGAACGGAAAAGTACGAAAAATGCGAGAAAACGTGAAAAATGCACAAGTTCAATACAGTAGCAATCTGGCGTCCGCGAAATTCCAGATCTGGCGCCGCCAGATTCGACAAAGATGAAGACCAGGGTTGACCTAAGTGTTTGGCGCCGCCAAACCAGCAGTCTAGCGATCGCCAGATGGCCCCTGGACGTTTTCCTTTAAATACCAGCCTCCTCCTTCAGTTCAGAACATGGTTTTTACACGACACGAAGCAGAGACGATAGAGTGAAAGTCTGAGTGGTGCCGATACGCTGCGGGTTCGATCTTTGATCATCCGTCGTTGTATTGTCGGTATCATGTCTACTATCATGTTTTCTGTTTTCAGTATGTTTAGTGAGTAGTCTTTTAATAGTGGTACTTGTCATGGTCGATGAACTATTGTGGATGATGATTTAATACTTAATGTTTATTGGTTTGTTTTTGATTGATTGAATGTGTGTTATGGTTCCGTTCTGATTATTATTGTTTGGTTATTTGAACTCATTGGTTGGGTGTATCTGTTTGACCAAAATAGATAGACTCCGATAGGATAATCAACCTACCTTAACCTACCCTTGGACCAAGAGAGTTGTGTTAAGTGATTACTCGGACCGAGAGTGACCTGGAGGTAGAAAACCATACAATAGAATTAGGATTGGATTTCCGGTACTAGGTTGCCTGACAAACGACCTAAGTATTGGACTAGGAGGACCGAGTCCTAGTTAAAGACCATAATCACTGCATGTTAGGGTGTCCTAGACTTAAATTCCTACAATAATCAAAACAACCAAACCTTTGGCCTATTTAAATCATCCACTTGGGGATTCACTATACCATGATATGTGCTACTGTTTTTCCTTCATATAGTTCTTAATTAATCTTTTTAATCGCTTTCTTAGTTCGTAGTTAATTTAATTGTCTTTTTAGTATTAAAACCTTTTTCATAAACCCCCTCCCCCAAAAGCTTTAGGTTAATTAAACTTGTTGATCCAGCTCTCCTAAGACCTGATGAAATGATAATGATCCTGAATCTTTACTTAGTGAATAGGTTTTTACTTCTGTTATAGCTTGAGGAATTATCACTGAGTCTGTTCAGTGTTATTCCATGTTACTTATGCTGTAACTTAACTTTATAGATCAGGATCAGGATCAGGAGACTAACGAGTCTGTTCTGCAGTCTACTGATCCTGTCCACTGAAGTGAAGACCTCCTCCTGAAGACATTAAGATCATACAAAAAGAACCATCAGCGACGTCGAAGAAATAGCTGATGACAGAAACAGCATGCTCGTGATCTGAAGACGGAACTCAGTGATAGCAGTCTGTTCACTATCGTATGACATCCTGAAGATTCATCAGGATACACGTGACCCTGAACGTCCCCAGTTTCAGGACTCTAGTCACTGATCAGTATCCTGATCCTGAAGGATTAGAACAATGTCTTAGTCTAATGCACAAAAGGATTACTCGCCTTTTCTGACACAATAGTACATAAGGGCAGTTACTTTACTGTTCCCTCCGTACTTATCAGACCATAAGGCAACTGTTTACAAACATCCTCTTTTGCACACCATGCAAAGAGTATTTGTTTATAGTAAATAGTACAACAGACCACTCACATTGTGACACGTCACAATAGTAGGTCTGCATGCATTTAATGCATGGAGTATAAATAGGACGTGAAGAGATGTTCTCCATACTTCTTCTTCATCCTAAAATACTCAAGTCCTTTCTCTCTTTTTCCTTCTATCTTCTTTCTTTATTCTCTTCTCACTTAGTGCATAGTGAAAGAACTTAGATTGTTTAGTTTAGACTAATTGTCTTCTCTATTTCCGCAACAATCTGTAAATTCATATTGTTTATAAAACAAGAATTTAAAAGTGAGAAAATTGTGTGATTATATTCAACCCCCCCTTCTATAATCCCAAACACTATCCTTACTTGAAGGTCACCTACTTGGGACCAACAAGTGGTATCAGAGCACTTACAAGCTCTCATTTTCTTCTTAAGAAAAATCTTGTGATCCTCTCTCTTCTTATTCTATGGCTCTTCAAGCTAAGGATAACTACTTTGATACCGGCTCTGCTGGAAAGCCTCCTCGGTTTAACAAAGACAACTTCTCTCTTTGGAAAACCAGGATGGAGCTTTTCCTCTCTGGTTCTGATCCCCAGATTCCTTACTTTCTGGAAAACGGACCACATGTGCCTACACAAACCGTCCACCCCATTCCTGCTGCTGGTGGCCAACCTGCTGTTCCTGAAAGAGAGCTGGTAAAGCCCGTAACTGACTGGAATGATGAAGATAGACGCCTGGTCAACATTGACACCAAGGCTAGGTCTCTCATCGCCATGTCACTCCCTGACGATGTATTCCACTCTGTATGTCACCTTCGCTCTGCTAAGGAGATATGGGACACTCTCTGTGTTCAATATGAAGGTACTGCCGTACTCATGGAATCAAGAAAGATTTTCTTGGTTCGTCAGTACGAAAGCTTTATTCATCAGAAAGATGAAACTCTCTCCCAGCTACATCAGAGATTCAACTGTCTTCTGATTGATCTGAAGACCATCGGTACTACCTACTCTAACTCTGAGGTGGTTACCAAGTTCATGGAAGCTCTTCCTGAACATTGGGAAATCTACACCTCCTGCTTAACTATGTCAAAGGACATAAAGACACTCACTCTAAGTGAGCTGTACGGTATTCTTCTGAACCGTGAACAACAGAAGAAACTGAAAAAGAATCTCATAAGAGATTCTAAAGAATCCAAAAGCACATCTGTTGCATTGGTTTCTGATTCAGTTCCTCCTGTTGCTGCCACTTCTTCTTCAGTAACTATTACTGAATTCGAATCTTCTGACTCTGACATGTCAGAAGATCCTGAATTCAATGAATCTCTTGCTCTTTTAACCAGATCTTTCAAAAAGTTTGCCAAAAAGGGAAACTTCCATAAAAAGAAACATCTTTCTATTACTGACAAGCCTAAGTCAGATCCTGTTGACAAGGCTACTGCTATCTGCTACAACTGTCAGGGCAAAGGACACTTTGCTAATGATTGCAGGTACAGAAAAAGTCAGTTTGCTCCCTCCTCTGCAAAATCTTCTTCCAAGAACCCCAAATACCAACGCCTGAAGGAAAAGTACAAAAAGATGAAAACTCAACGAAAAGGCAAAGGTCTAATCGCATAAGACTGCGACTGGGATGATGTCTCCTCTGATGACTCGTCTGATGAGGAAGATACTCAAGTGGCACTGATGGCCATTATTGAGGAACCTACCTTAGCTCTCATGGCTAAGATAGAAGAGGTTCCTGAAGAGATTCCTCCTCAGGATCCTGAAGCTTCTTCTTCCACAACTCCTGAAGCTTCCACCTCTGCGACTGATTCTTCCAGTCAGGTACCTATTCCTCTCATCCCTCTTGAAAGCTTAACACAGTTAGACCTGGTCACTCTCGACCTTTACAAAGCTCTTAATGGTAAAACATCTGCTGAAAAAATGAATATTGATCTTAGAGGACAACTCAAAGAATGTCAAGAAAAATTAAAACAGCTTACCATTGTGGAAGAAAATTATAAGGACCAGGTCTCTGTAAACAAAACTCTGTGTATTGAAAGAGAATTGGCTCTTGCTGCCAAAGAGAAGGCCCTTGCCCAATTAAATGCTGAAAAAGTCACCATCAAAGGATGGAGTGACGCCTCTGAAAAAGTTGATGAAATATTAGCTTCAGGGAGATCTGATAAAAGCAAGAGAGGTCTTGGATTCATTCGTGGATACAAGAAAGAAGAAACTAAGTCTGATAGTTCCATGCTCAAATTTGGAAAATTTGTTTCTTCTATTCCTCTTCCTAATGCCTCTGAAAACACTTCTTCTTCTTCTTCTAACACTCACCCTGAAGGTGCTCCTAAGAGCAAAAAGAATACAGTTAAGGATAAATCCAAAACTGAAACACCTTCAAAGACCAAGGGTCCTAAACCCAAAAACAAAGTTCTGGGTGGTGGTCCTTCAGTTTCTGGAACTAAGTCTCTTTCTCAGAGTCCTGCTCCCAGACTGAAGATTGACCTAAAGCAAAAGACTCAGGAGAAGAAACCAATTCCTCCAATGTCCAATGCTAAAGGCATACTTGGTGCAGGTCCTGCTCACCTAAAGTTCAAAAACTTTCTGGACCACACTAAACGCTTTCAATATCGCAAATGCTATCACTGTGGATTAAATGACCATATTGCGAGTAAGTGTCCTGATGCTACCAAAGCTGAAAAATCAGCTAAGGTAAAGAAGATTCCCAAGACTGAGAAATCAGTCAAAGGAAAGAAGGTTGTCAAGACTGTTCCTTCAGTCAAGACTCCAGCCTCCTGTACTGATACTTCAGTAAAGGCTGACACTGATTCAACCAGTCCTACTGATACTTCTGGGTCCATAGTTCTATGGGTACCAAAGAAAACTTAAACTCTGTATTTTACAGGATAAGGGCATCTGGTACTTGGACAGTGGATGCTCTCGACACATGACTGGTTCTAAATCTGTCCTCACTAACTACCGTGAAGAAAGAGGTCCTGCTGTGACCTTTGGCGGAAACGGTAGAGGCCAAACCCGAGGGTATGGCACTCTGACCAACGGAGTAACTACTTTCAAAAGAGTTGCTTATGTTGAAGGCCTGATGCATAATCTTCTGAGCATCAGTCAACTGTGTGATAAGAATCACAAAGTTTCTTTCTCTAAGAAAAAGTGCAAAGTCAAGAACAGGAGAAAGGAAGTCATTCTCAATGGTGTTAGACATGCAGATATCTACATCATCAATATGAATACTTCCACTGATAACTTCTGTTTCGTATCACGTGCTTCCACTGATATGAATTGGCTCTGGCACAAGCGTCTCTCTCATCTCAACTTCAAGACGCTGAATCAACTCTGCATCAACAACCTGGTCATTGGTCTTCCTGACTTTCGCTATACAAAGGAATCTCTTTGTTCAGCATGTGAGAAAGGAAAACAGACCAGGGCTAGCTTCAAGTCTAAACAGATTTCCTCCATCAGCTCTCCTCTACAACTTCTCCACATGGATCTCTTTGGACCTGTTAATGTCCAATCCATTGGTGGAAAGAAATATACTCTGGTGATCGTAGATGAATATTCCAGATATACTTGGGTTTTCTTCTTACGTGCCAAGAGTGATGCTCCTGAAGAAATCATCCTGTTCGTCAGGAAGATGGAAAAACTCAACAACCTTACTGTTCGTTCAATAAGAAGTGACCATGGGACTGAGTTCAAAAACAGTACCCTGGAATCTTTCTTTGAACAGAAAGGTATCTCTCAAAACTTCTCCTCTGTGAGAACTCCTCAGCAAAACGGTGTTGCTGAAAGACGAAACAGGACGCTGATCGAAGCTGCGAGATCTATGCTGAGTGAAGCCAATCTTGCCACTCAGTTCTGGGCTGAAGCTGTAAATACTGCTTGTTACACTCAGAACAGATCTCTGATTGTCAAGCGTTTCAGAAGAACAGCTTACGAACTCTTTCGTAACAGGAAACCATCAATCAAACATCTCCATATCTTTGGTTGTGTCTGCTACATCCTGAACAACAAAGATAATCTTGGAAAGTTTGATTCCAAATCTGATGATGGAATTTTCCTCGGATACTCATCCATTTCTAAAACTTACCGTGTGTTCAACAAACGAAGACAAACCATTGAGGAAACGATTCATGTCAAGTTTAATGAATCGGGTCCTACCTTTCCTCACCCAAATGATAATACTGAAATCAATCAGTGGGCTGACTCTTTCTTTCAAGTCCCTGAACCTCCTATTGCTGATCCTTCTCCTCAAGACCTTCCTGATGGTTTTGAAGAAGATCCTATACCACCCTCTGATATAACCACTCCACCTCTCATAAATGCCACCCCTATCTCTCAAATCACACCACCTGAACCTGATCAACCCACTAACAGTGAAGACTTCTCTCAAACCACTGTTAGTGAACCCTCTCCTACCAATCTTCTTCCTGATCCATCATCCAATGAAGCATCTACTTCAGGACAGGTGTATCAACCACCTGCTCTCCGATGGACCAAAGATCATCCCATTGATCAAGTTCTTGGAAACCCTTCTTCTGGTGTGAAAACCAGACGTCAGGCTGGTAACGTCTGTCTTTATGTAAATTTTATCTCTGAAAATGAACCTAAAGAAATAGATGATGCTTTGCGTGATCCTGCCTGGGTCTCAGCCATGCAGGAAGAGCTAGCAGAGTTCATCAGAAACAATGTCTGGCTTCTCGTCCCTAGGCCTCGAAAACGTACAATCATTGGTTCCAAGTGGATTTTTCGAAATAAACTTGATGAGATTGGTACAATCATTCGAAACAAGGCTCGCCTTGTGGCTCAGGGATACAGGCAGGAAGAGGGCATTGATTACGATGAAACTTTTGCTCCTGTTGCTAGGCTCGAAGCAATTCGACTCTTCCTAGCTTTTGCAGCACATATGAACTTCAAAGTTTATCAGATGGACATTAAAAATGCCTTTCTGAATGGAAAACTTAATGAAGAGGTCTATGTGGCTCAGCCTCCTGGCTTTGTAGATCCTAAGTTCCCTGATCACGTCTACAAGTTAAACAAGGCTCTCTATGGGTTAAAACAGGCTCCTCGTGCCTGGTATGATACCCTCTCAACCTTTCTTCTCTCTAAAGGTTTTGTTCGTGGAAAGATTGATAGCACTTTATTTCTGAAGAAATATCCTAAGCATATCCTTCTTGTCCAGATATATGTCGATGACATTATCTTTGGATCCACCAATCCCAAACTCTGCGAAAAGTTTGAGTTGCTCATGAAATCTGAATATAAAATGTCTATGATGGGCGAACTAACATTCTTTTTAGGACTTCAGATCAAGCAATCTGAAAAGGGAATTTTCATCAATCAAGGTAAATACGTACATGAGATGCTGAAGAAATTTGATCTCACATCCTGTACACCGATGAAGACTCCAATGGCTCCTCCTCTGTCTCTTGACAAGGATTCCAAAGGGAAACCTGTTGATGTGACTCTCTATAGAGGAATGATTGGCTCACTGCTGTATCTTACAGCGAGTCGTCCTGATATCATGTATTCCACATGTCTCTGTGCTCGTTATCAGGCTGAACCCAAAGAATCCCATCTGACCGCTGTAAAGCGGATCTTCAGATACCTGAAGGGAACTCCTAACATGGGTCTTTGGTACTCCAAGGACTCAGGGTTCGATCTAACAGCTTATTCTGATAGTGACTTTGCAGGTTGTAAGATCGACAGGAAAAGCACTACTGGTGGCTGTCACCTATTAGGTGGCAAGTTGGTGAGTTGGACTAGCAAGAAGCAGAACTCTGTGTCCACATCAACTGCTGAAGCTGAATATGTTGCAGCAGGAATATGTTGTGCTCAGGTCCTGTGGCTGAGAAATCAACTTCAGGACTATGACATACAACTCTCCAAAATTCCTATCTACTGTGACAACACTTCAGCAATAGCCATTGCTAACAATCCTGTCTTACACTCTAAGACAAAGCACATTGAAGTGAGATATCACTTCATCAGGGATCATGTGATGAATGGTGATATTGAACTCCATTTTGTCCCTACTGAATATCAGCTTGCTGACCTCTTTACCAAACCACTGGATGTGACGCGTTTTAATATGCTCCTCAGTGAACTTGGGATGTTAAATCCTGAAGAATAGAAGTTCTCAGGACAAACAGTTGTTAAAGTCCTTTTGAAAATATTCCCTCAGGACCTCTTTTCTTAACAACTCCTGAATAACTCTTCTTCAGAGGATAACTCTATTCAGTACTTACAAAATCTTTGTTCAATATCCGAATACTGATGATTCTCAGGTAAGTATTTCTTCCCTCTGCTACTGAAACCTTATCGCATTAAATGTGATAAGAGGATTTTCCCAAAACAGTACTTATCTGATAAGTACTCTGATTCCAATAAAACATATCTTTCACCAAAATGGAATCATCCCCTGAAAAGGTGGTTTTTAGTTTTACAAATAAAACAAACCTTTCATCTGCACTGACACGTAATGGGACGTTTCCTGTTCCCCACTACGTGTGTCAGGCGCGTGAACGCGCGTCGAGCTTCTTTTTCATCATAACGTTTGAATTTAGCCGCTCTTTTCTCTCTCATCCTTTTTCTCTCTCCTACCACGAGGTATAAAAACCTCATTCGTAATCCTTTTCACTCTTTACGCTCACATAATACTCTCTAAGCATTCAAGCAAGAAAAAGCAAGAATCTGCATTCTCAAGAACACCAAGAACACACACTTACCACTTCTTTAACAAGATCAACGTAAGTTTCCTTTTGTTCTTTGTTCTTTCCACAATCTAAGTTGATATTCTTCCTTAAAAACAACTTATTTTGGTAAACGTTTTTCCAAAAACCCTAAGATCACTTCGTTTGATCTTAGTTTTCCCAAAATCTTCTAATATTTTTTGTTAAAACTGTTTAGCATGATTTTTCTTATTTCTTTTAAGAACAGTCATAAACTCCTATTTTGATATCTATTCATCAAAATAGAAGTTCTCTTTAATACCAAAACACATTCCTTTTGTGTATTTTGGTATCTAATCTATTCTATGTATAAAGGATTTCACCATTTTTATGAACATACTTTGTGTTCATTGAAAAATGAAGAAAAATGCATATTTTGGACTCTTAATCATCCATATATGTTATTTTTATGTTTAACAGGATGGCTGCTACTACATCCACATCTTTGGACGCCCAGCTCTCCTCTGAGGCCACTCCTCTGCAAGCTACTGAGAGCTTGCCAATCGTCATTCCGCAACATGACGTCCAATTCAAACAGAACAACGTTGTTGGTCTGTTTGACATCCCTGAAGGCAAGGAATATCTGATTCCTGCAAAAGACTTCCTTCTCCGCAGCCCGCTGAGGACGGCTTTCACTCTGGACCCAAAGCCAAACAAGCCCATGCTGCAACAACTGTGGTCCACTGCCACTGTGGCCAAGGAGAAGAACACAAAAGGTGTCCTGCGAGAGGTCATCAAGTTCCAAATCAAGGAAAACATAATTTCCTTTGGTTTTGGAACCCTCAGGAACGTGCTTAACTTCCCCAAGAAGAAGCGCTTCCCTCCTGTCCCCACCGCTGACGAGATCGTCGAGTTCCTGGACGCCATAGGCTACAGATGGCCTGTCAACAAGGAAGGCGTCCTGCTACCGAAGACAGGTGCCACTGTCCATAAGTAAGGACTAAACGCCGTGTTCTATTATATATGGAACACGTTTGGCCTGTGCTTATCGGGCAAAACACGGAGCACGGAGCAGTTCCCGATGGTTATTCAGCAGATGGTCTACTCTGCGATCAAGAATCGCGAGTTCGACTATGCTCGCTCCATCTGGGACGACATGGTGAGGAAGGTCCGAAGCAAGAATCGGGTCGTCAACGTTGCCTTCACCAGGTTTTTCTCAGCCGTCCTGGAGCTGCATATGGGGGAAAACTACCCCAAGGTCGGGAACTCCAACAACTACGCCCTCGGGCCTAGGTTCCTGGACCAGGTTGCTTACCATCCTGACGACGTCCCTCTCTCCGACGTCCTGGTCGTTCCTGAACAAGTTCAGGAACAGGATGCTGAACAAGCCACCTCTCCAACCACAGGTACGTTTTCTATCATCTCTTCCAAACCTCATTCTTCTACTTCTATGCATGCTATGTCAGTAGCTAACCCAATACTGACTTCCCCAGCTGCAACCACAACTTCTGCGCTCCAGAAGCGCCCCCAACCATCCTCTGTCACTCCTCCACCTCCTACAAAACGCGCCAAAGCTAGGGCGCAAAAGAAAAAGACGCAGGCGGCTGGTAAGAAATATTACATTACCCTGCCCCAACTCTTTAATAAACCATCCCCTTTGTCTAAACATTCTTCCACTGCAGATACTTCTACATCTGCCCCTGTTACACAAGAACCTGAGGTGGTTCAACTCGAACCCTCAGAGAATCTGGTGGGTAATCATCCTGATACCCTCCAAGCCTCAGGTAATATTTCTAAGCAATATATTACTGTTACTTCTTCTATGAAAGCTAATGAGTCTTCTAGTGCTCACTTAGCTACTCTGTCTACAGGTTCTTTAGGAGCAGGTTCTGAAGGGCATCTTCATCAAGATGACCCCTTCAACGACTTCATCCTCACGGATGCCGAGCATCAGCTGAACACAGCTGAACTACGCAGGCAGTCCGCTGAGAGGAACCTGCATGAGGCCCGCACTGCCCTCCAGCAGAAGGAGGAAGAGCACTCAGCACAGCTCCAGACCTTACAACAGAAGCTTGTTGCTGCTAAAGCTGCTGCAGCCGCTGCTGAAGCCGCCGCCAGTGCCACTGCTGCCGCCATCGCCGCGACTCCGCCGCCCACGGCCGTCACCCTGTCCATCCCTTGTCTGGATAACATCCACGACAAGGTTTCACAGGTTGCCTCCTCCTCCACCAACCTTCAGGCATCCATTGATGACCTGAAGGCCACGGCGTTCCCTGCGCTCTCCACAGAGATCATCAACAGCACCAACTCTCTCACCACCTTCCAATCAACGGTGGTTCAGAGGTTGGATGCTCAGGAAGCTGCCATTCGCGCCATCCAGGAGCAGGTGCAAGGGCTCTCCTCTGCTGTCAACGCCCTCACCTCTGCTCCTGCGCCGCCTCCATCCTTCACCACGGCGGACAGGGAGGTCTTGCAGTCCCTGATCTCATCATCCTTCATCCAGCGCAAAGTCCTCAGCGACATGGCCTCTCTCCTCCAAAGGAGTGTTTCAACAGCTGCCTTAGTGCAGGCACCTGCTGAGGGGGAGAGACAGCCCCGAGACCATTCAGCCTATTCCCCCTCCACAAACTGGAGAACCACTGAAGACGGGGGAATAATGAAGACGACGATGATGATGAAGATGATGATGATGATATAGACGACATCTTCGTCGAGAAGGTCCCTGCTGCCTCTGCACCCATTCCAGGGCTCGCACAACCTCAGGGGGAGAACCCTGATGCCTCTGGTATGTCTCCACTACCATCCTCTCCCTCTTCCTCTGATAACCAACCTATTTCTACGCTTCTAAAATCCAAACCTACCCCTGAAACCATCACCCTAGACTCCTCACCTGAAAACTCCCCTCCTAATAACCTTCAAATGGTTATCTACCAACCTCCCAAACTACCTTCTCCTGAACCAACTCCTGAACTCACCTCTCACCCTGAACCTGAACCCTTTAACCAAGCCGATCCTGAAACTCAAGATGTCAACTTTGGCTCTGTCACTGGTGACATTATTCGCCTAATGGAGAATAGTCCCAATGAACAGACCAGAGCTGAATTAGCTAAAATGACCTTCAGGATCACACCCCTCAACCAAGAAACCATTTCTACCCGTCCTGCAACCCGTTTCAACCAAGAAGCCTCTTCATCCAGAACCCCTGAAATCCGAGCCACCCCTGAAACCATATGCCTTTCATCAGATGATGAATTCATCTCTGATGACTTCTCTACCCCTGCCTCTTCACCCAGATCACCTCCCTCAAACTCTCCTAGATCTGAAGGTGAAAACTACCCTGACAGTTCCTTTGCCATTGACAGGGATGGGCGCTTAGACGCCGTGATAGAGCGACTCGAGAGTACAAGAGTAAAAATCCCTCTTCGTACCTCTTGTGACTCCGAGTTCGCCTATCTCTCGCAGGAGGAGTACAACGAGGCTGTACAGGCTCAACTAGAGCATAATAAGAAGCAGAAGGAAGCTTTCCTCTCTGCCCAAGCCGCTCGAAGGCTTGCATCGGATTTTGTAGATGAAGATGCTGAAATAAGTGCAGATCCTATCCTTGCACAGAAGGCTGTTCTGAAGGTCTTCAACAAAAATGCAGAGATACAGACTGGAGAAGTGAATGCTGAGCTTGACTGGTGCAGAGATCGGTTATACCTCCGAAAGCATGGTGCTGCCATCTCAGGTATCCATCTTCGCCGATCTAGAGGCAAGAAAGGTAATCCTGGTAAAACCTGGATCACAGTCAAACGCTCTGGAGTAAAGGACGTAGAGCACACTCTGGACAAGTTAGATCGCTACAACTTGTCAGAGTGGAACGAAATCAGATCCCTGCTTCCCAAAGCCAACAAGAACTATCGGGCTGAAGTAGAAGAAGTCATTGAAGGACTTATTGCTCGCATCAGAAGGACAACTGAAATACCTGATGACCTGCTCCAACACTCTCCACTCCTATCTCAGCAGCCTGTTCGAAGATCTGCAGGCACCTCTACAAGAAGACCAACTCCCTGTCTTCCCAGAATGGTTGTTAAACCTCTGGACCTCTCGATGCTTGATCTTTCATTCCCTCCTGGAATCTCTCTATCTGAAGGACAAGTAATCAGAGAACCCGTTCATGGCATATGTGTTAGCAATAACTCAATCCTACGCTTTCAGCGCTTCAGTGAGCTACACATAGCGCCCTATGAACACCTTTTGACAGTTCTCTTCACTGCACAACAAGATAAGAAAAATCCAGACAACAAAGAGATCATCCGCACTGTCAGAGCTATACTTGATCACAGACTTGCCTTCAGCGACACTCCTGTTCCTGTTTGCGTCAAGACTGAATACATTAGCGAAGAATCTGATAGTTAGTTGTCTTGTAATTTTTTCTTTCAGTACTTCTATCATGTACTTTTGTATTTTCCTTACTCTTGTAATATTTAAATGAGATTAATGAGAATGCAATTCAGTGCATTGTACTTCATTCCATCATAGTACTGAAAAAGATCCCTCAAAACAGTAAATGGGACATGTACCTTTATGAGTTCTATTTCCTACTGTTCAGTTCTAGACTTAGAATTATTTCCAACCTTTCTAGTTTAAGACAATTACTCTGTTGTCTTATCATTATCATTTAGGGGGAGATTGTTGATCCAGCTCTCCTAAGACCTGATGAAATGATAATGATCCTGAATCTTTACTTAGTGAATAGGTTTTTACTTCTGTTATAGCTTGAGGAATTATCACTGAGTCTGTTCAGTGTTATTCCATGTTACTTATGCTGTAACTTAACTTTATAGATCAGGATCAGGATCAGGAGACTAACGAGTCTGTTCTGCAGTCTACTGATCCTGTCCACTGAAGTGAAGACCTCCTCCTGAAGACATTAAGATCATACAAAAAGAACCATCAGCGACGTCGAAGAAATAGCTGATGACAGAAACAGCATGCTCGTGATCTGAAGACGGAACTCAGTGATAGCAGTCTGTTCACTATCGTATGACATCCTGAAGATTCATCAGGATACACGTGACCCTGAACGTCCCCAGTTTCAGAACTCTAGTCACTGATCAGTATCCTGATCCTGAAGGATTAGAACAATGTCTTAGTCTAATGCACAAAAGGATTACTCGCCTTTTCTGACACAATAGTACATAAGGGCAGTTACTTTACTGTTCCCTCCGTACTTATCAGACCATAAGGCAACTGTTTACAAATATCCTCTTTTGCACACCATGCAAAGAGTATTTGTTTATAGTAAATAGTACAACAGACCACTCACATTGTGACACGTCACAATAGTAGGTCTGCATGCATTTAATGCATGGAGTATAAATAGGACGTGAAGAGATGTTCTCCATACTTCTTCTTCATCCTAAAATACTCAAGTCCTTTCTCTCTTTTTCCCTCTATCTTCTTTCTTTATTCTCTTCTCACTTAGTGCATAGTGAAAGAACTTAGATTGTTTAGTTTAGACTAATTGTCTTCTCTATTTCCGCAACAATCTGTAAATTCATATTGTTTATAAAACAAGAATTTAAAAGTGAGAAAATTGTGTGATTATATTCAACCCCCCCTTCTATAATCCCAAACACTATCCTTACTTGAAGGTCACCTACTTGGGACCAACAAAACTGATTTAGATTAACAATCTACGATAACTTGACCGTTCCCAGTGGTAGATACGATACCTGGACTTTCCTACACTATATTACTCACGATTAGGTACGCTTGCCTGTATATGTGGTAAGACAGTGGCTAGACTGTTGGTCCCAAGTAGGTGACCTTCAAGTAAGGATAGTGTTTGGGATTATAGAAGGGGGGGTTGAATATAATCACACAATTTTTTCACTTTTAAATTCTTGTTTTATAAACAATATGAATTTACAGATTGTTGCGGAAATAGAGAAGACAATTAGTCTAAACTAAACAATCTAAGTTCTTTCACTATGCACTAAGTGAGAAGAGAATAAAGAAAGAAGATAGAGGGAAAAAGAGAGAAAGGACTTGAGTATTTTAGGATGAAGAAGAAGTATGGAGAACATCTCTTCACGTCCTATTTATACTCCATGCATTAAATGCATGCAGACCTACTATTGTGACGTGTCACAATGTGAGTGGTCTGTTGTACTATTTACTATAAACAAATACTCTTTGCATGGTGTGCAAAAGAGGATGTTTGTAAATAGTTGCCTTATGGTCTGATAAGTACGGAGGGAACAGTAAAGTAACTGCCCTTATGTACTATTGTGTCAGAAAAGGCGAGTAATCCTTTTGTGCATTAGACTAAGACATTGTTCTAATCCTTCAGGATCAGGATACTGATCAGTGACTAGAGTCCTGAAACTGGGGACGTTCAGGGTCACGTGTATCCTGATGAATCTTCAGGATGTCATACGATAGTGAACAGACTGCTATCACTGAGTTCCGTCTTCAGATCACGAGCATGCTGTTTCTGTCATCAGCTATTTCTTCGACGTCGCTGATGGTTCTTTTTGTATGATCTTAATGTCTTCAGGAGGAGGTCTTCACTTCAGTGGACAGGATCAGTAGACTGCAGAACAGACTCGTTAGTCTCCTGATCCTGATCCTGATCTATAAAGTTAAGTTACAGCATAAGTAACATGGAATAACACTGAACAGACTCAGTGATAATTCCTCAAGCTATAACAGAAGTAAAAACCTATTCACTAAGTAAAGATTCAGGATCATTATCATTTCATCAGGTCTTAGGAGAGCTGGATCAACAATCTCCCCCTAAATGATAATGATAAGACAACAGAGTAATTGTCTTAAACTAGAAAAGTTAGAAGTAATTCTAAGTCTAGAACTAAACAGTAGGAAATAGAACTCATAAAGGTACATGTCCCATTTACTGTTTTGAGGGATCTTTTTCAGTACTATGATGGAATGAAGTACAATGCACTGAATTGCATTCTCATTAATCTCATTTAAATATTACAAGAGTAAGGAAAATACAAAAGTACATGATAGAAGTACTGAAAGAAAAAATTACAAGACAACTAACTATCAGATTCTTCGCTAATGTATTCAGTCTTGACGCAAACAGGAACAGGAGTGTCGCTGAAGGCAAGTCTGTGATCAAGTATACCTTTGACAGTGCGGATGATCTCTTTGTTGTCTGGATTTTTCTTATCTTGTTGTGCAGTGAAGAGAACTGTCAAAAGATGTTCATAGGGCGCTATGTGTAGCTCACTGAAGCGCTGAAAGCGTAGGATTGAGTTATTGCTAACACATATGCCATGAACAGGTTCTCTGATTACTTGTCCTTCAGATAGAGAGATTCCAGGAGGGAATGAAAGATCAAGCATCGAGAGGTCCAAAGGTTTAACGACCATTCTGGGAAGACAGGGAGTTGGTCTTCTTGTAGAGGTGCCTGCAGATCTTCGAACAGGCTGCTGAGATAGGAGTGGAGAGTGTTGGAGCAGGTCATCAGGTATTTCAGTTGTCCTTCTGATGCGAGCAATAAGTCCTTCAATGACTTCTTCTACTTCAGCCCGATAGTTCTTGTTGGCTTTGGGAAGCAGGGATCTGATTTCGTTCCACTCTGACAAGTTGTAGCGATCTAACTTGTCCAGAGTGTGCTCTACGTCCTTTACTCCAGAGCGTTTGACTGTGATCCAGGTTTTACCAGGATTACCTTTCTTGCCTCTTGATCGGCGAAGATGGATACCTGAGATGGCAGCACCATGCTTACGAAGAGGGATTTTTACTCTTGTACTCTCGAGTCGCTCTATCACGGCGTCTAAGCGCCCATCCCTGTCAATGGCAAAGGAACTGTCAGGGTAGTTTTCACCTTCAGATCTAGGAGAGTTTGAGGGAGGTGATCTGGGTGAAGAAGCAGGGGTAGAGAAGTCATCAGAGATGAATTCATCATCTGATGAAAGGCATATGGTCTCAGGGGTGGCTCGGATTTCAGGGGTTCTGGATGAAGAGGCTTCTTGGTTGAAACGGGTTGTTGGACGGGTAGAAATGGTTTCTTGGTTGAGGGGTGTGATCCTGAAGGTCATTTTAGCTAATTCAGCTCTGGTCTGTTCATTGGGACTATTCTCCATTAGGCGAATAATGTCACCAGTGACAGAGCCAAAGTTGACATCTTGAGTTTCAGGATCGGCTTGGTTAAAGGGTTCAGGTTCAGGGTGAGAGGTGAGTTCAGGAGTTGGTTCAGGAGAAGGTAGTTTGGGAGGTTGGTAGATAACCATTTGAAGGTTATTAGGAGGGGAGTTTTCAGGTGAGGAGTCTAGGGTGATGGTTTCAGGGGTAGGTTTGGATTTTAGAAGAGTAGAAATAGGTTGGTTATCAGAGGAAGAGGGAGAGGATGGTAGTGGAGACATACCAGAGGCATCAGGGTTCTCCCCCTGAGGTTGTGCGAGCCCTGGAATGGGCGCAGAGGCAGCAGGGACCTTCTCGACGAAGATGTCGTCTATTTCATCATCATCATCTTCATCATCATCATCGTCGTCTTCATTATTCCCCCCGTCTTCAGTGGTTCTCCAGTTTGTGGAGGGGGAATATGCTGAATGGTCTCGGGGCTGTCTCTCCCCCTCAGCAGGTGCCTGTACCAAGGCAGCTGTTGTAACACTCCTTTGGAGGAGAGAGGCCATGTCGCTCAGGACTTTGCGCTGGATGAATGATGAGGAGATCAGGGACTGCAAAACCTCCCTGTCCGCCGTGGTGAAGGATGGAGGCGGCGCAGGAGCAGAGGTGAGGGCGTTGACAGCAGAGGAGAGCCCTTGCACCTGCTCCTGGATGGCTCGGAGAGCAGCTTCCTGAGCATCCAATCTCTGAACCACCGTTGTTTGAAAGGTGGTGAGAGAGTTGGTGCTGTTGATGATGTTGGTGGAGAGCGCAGGGAGTGCCGTGGCCTTCAGGTCATCAATAGACGCCTGAAGGTTGGTGGAGGAGGAGGCAACTTAAGAAACCTTGTCGTGGATGTTATCCAGACAAGGGATGGTCAGGGTGACGGCCGTGGGCGGCGGAGTCGCGGCGACGGCAGTGGCACTGGCGGCGGCGGCTTCAGCAGTGGCTGCAGCAGCTTTGGCAGCAACAAGTTCCTGTTGTAGGGACTGGAGCCGTGCTGAATGCTCTTCCTCCTTCTGCTGGAGGGCAGTGCGGGCCTCATGCAGGTTCCTCTCAGCGGACTGCCTGCGTAGTTCAGCTGCGTTCAGCTGATGCTCGGCATCCGTGAGGATGAAGTCGTTGAAGGGGTCATCCTGATGAAGATGCCCTTCAGAACATGCTCCTAAAGAACCTGTAGACAGAGTAGCTAAGTGAGCACTAGAAGACTCATTAGCTTTCATAGAAGAAGTAACAGTAATATATTGCTTAGAAATATTACCTGAGGCTTGGAGGGTATCAGGATGATTACCCACCAGATTCTCTGAGGGTTCGAGTTGAACCACCTCAGGTTCTTGTGTAACAGGGGCAGATGTAGAAGTATCTGCAGTGGAAGAATGTTTAGACAAAGGGGATGGTTTATTAAAGAGCTGGGGCAGGGTAATGTAATATTTCTTACCAGCCGCCTGCGTCTTTTTCTTTTGCGCCCTTGCTTTGGATCGTTTTGTAGGAGGTGGAGGAGTGACAGAGGATGGTTGGGGGCGCTTCTGGAGCGCAGAATTTGTGGTTGCAGCTGGGGAAGTCAGTATTGGGTTAGCTACTGACATAGCATGCATAGAAGTAGAAGAATGTGGTTTGGAAGAGATGATAGAAAACGTACCTGTGGTTGGAGAGGTGGCTTGTTCAGCATCCTGTTCCTGAACTTGTTCAGGAACGACCAGGACGTCGGAGAGAGGGACGTCATCAGGATGATGAACAACTTGTTCCAGGAACCTGGGTCCCAGAGTGTAGTTGTTGGAGTTTCCAACCTTGGGGTAGTTTTCCCCCAGATGTAGCTCCAGGACGGCCGAGAAAAAACCTGGTGAAGGCAACGTTGACAACCCGGTTCTTTTGTCGGACCTTCTTCACCATGTCGTCCCAGATGAAGCGAGCATAGTCAAACTCGCGATTCTTGATCGCAGAGAAGACCATCTGCTAGATGACCATCGGGAACTGCTCCGTGCTCCCTGTTTTGCCCGATAAGCACAGGCCAAACGTGTTCCATATATAATAGAACACGGCGTTGAGTCCTGACTTATGGACAGTGGCACCAGTTTTGGGCAGCAGGACGCCTTCCTTGTTTACAGGCCATCTGTAGCCTATGGTGTCCAGGAACTCGACGATCTCGTCAGCGGTGGGGACAGGAGGGAAGCGCTTCTTCTTGGGGAAGTTAAGCACGTTCCTGAGGGTTCCAAAACCAAAGGAAATGATGTTTTCCTTGATTTGGAATTTGATGACCTCACGCAGGACACCTTTTGCGTTCTTCTCCTTGGCAACAGTGGCTGTTGACCAAAGTTGTTGTAGCATTGGTTTGTTTGGCTTGGGGTCAAGGGTGAACGCCGTCTTCAGAGGGCTGTTCAGCATGAATTCCTTTGCAGGCATCAGGTAATCCTTGTCTTCAGGGATGTCGAAAAGTGCTACGACGTTGTTCTGTTTGAACTGGACGTCGTGTTGTGGAATGACTATCGGCAAGCTTTCAGTAGCTTGCAGAGGTGTGGCCTCAGAGGAGAGCTGGGCGTCCAAAGATGTGGATGTAGTAGCAGCCATCCTGTTAAACATAAAAATAACATATATGGATGATTAAGAGTCCAAAATATGCATTTTTCTTCATTTTTCAATGAACACAAAGTATGTTCATAAAAATGGTGAAATCCTTTATACATAGAATAGATTAGATACCAAAATACACAAAAGGAATGTGTTTTGGTATTAAAAAGAACTTCTATTTTGATGAATAGATATCAAAATAGGAGTTTATGACTGTTCTTAAAAGAAATAAGAAAAATCATGTTAAACAGTTTTAACAAAAATCTTTGAAGATTTTAGGAAAAACTAAGATCAAACGAAGTGATCTTAGGGTTTTTGGAAAAACGTTTACCAAAATAAGTTGTTTTTAAGGAAGAATACCAACTTAGATTGTGGAAAGAACAAAGAACAAAAGGAAACTTACGTTGATCTTGTTAAAGAAGTGGTAAGTGTGTGTTCTTGGTGTTCTTGAGAATGCAGATTCTTGCTTTTTCTTGCTTGAATGCTTAGAGAGTATTATGTGAGCGTAAAGAGTGAAAAGGATTACGAATGAGGTTTTTATACCTCGTGGTAGGAGAGAGAAAAAGGATGAGAGAGAAAAGAGCGGCTAAATTCAAACGTAATGATGAAAAAGAAGCTCGACGCGCGTTCACGCGCCTGACACACGTAGTGGGGAACAGGAAACGTCCCATTACGTGTCAGTGCAGATGAAAGGTTTGTTTTATTTGAAAAGCTAAAAACCACCTTTTCAGGGGATGATTCCATTTTGGTGAAAGATATGTTTTATTGGAATCAGAGTACTTATCAGATAAGTACTGTTTTGGGAAAATCCTCTTATCACATTTAATGCGATAAGGTTTCAGTAGCAGAGGGAAGAATTACTTACCTGAGAATCATCAGTATTCGGATATTGAACAAAGATTTTGTAAGTACTGAATAGAGTCATCCTCTGAAGAAGAGTTATTCAGGAGTTGTTAATAAAAGAGGTCCTGAGGGAATATTTTCAAAAGGACTTTAACAACTGTTTGTCCTGAGGACTTCTATTCTTCAGGATTTAACATCCCAAGTTCACTGAGGAGCATATTAAAACGCGTCACATCCAGTGGTTTGGTAAAGAGGTCAGCAAGCTGATATTCAGTAGGGACAAAATGGAGTTCAATATCACCATTCATCACATGATCCCTGATGAAGTGATATCTCACTTCAATGTGCTTTGTCTTAGAGTGTAAGACAGGATTGTTAGCAATGGCTATTGCTGAAGTGTTGTCACAGTAGATAGGAATTTTGGAGAGTTGTATGTCATAGTCCTGAAGTTGATTTCTCAGCCACAGGACCTGAGCACAACATATTCCTGCTGCAACATATTCAGCTTCAGCAGTTGATGTGGACACAGAGTTCTGCTTCTTGCTAGTCCAACTCACCAACTTGCCACCTATAGGTGACAGCCACCAGTAGTGCTTTTCCTGTCGATCTTACAACCTGCAAAGTCACTATCAGAATAGCTGTTAGATCGAACCCTGAGTCCTTGGAGTACCAAAGACCCATGTTAGGAGTTCCTTCAGGTATCTGAAGATCCGCTTTACAGCGGTCAGATGGGATTCTTTGGGTTCAGCCTGATAACGAGCACAGAGACATGTAGAATACATGATATCAGGACGACTCGCTGTAAGATACAGCAGTGAGCCAATCATTCCTCTATAGAGAGTCACATCAACAGGTTTCCCTTTGGAATCCTTGTCAAGAGACAGAGGAGGAGCCATTGGAGTCTTCATCGGTGTACAGGATGTGAGATCAAATTTCTTCAGCATCTCATGTACATATTTACCTTGATTGATGAAAATTCCCTTTTCAGATTGCTTGATCTGAAGTCCTAAAAAGAATGTTAGTTCGCCCATCATAGACATTTTATATTCAGATTTCATGAGCAACTCAAACTTTTCGCAGAGTTTGGGATTAGTGGATCCAAAGATAATGTCATCGACATATATCTGGACAAGAAGGATATGCTTAGGATATTTCTTCAGAAATAAAGTGCTATCAATCTTTCCACGAACAAAACCTTTAGAGAGAAGAAAGGTTGAGAGGGTATCATACCAGGCACGAGGAGCTTGTTTTAACCCATAGAGAGCCTTGTTTAACTTGTAGACGTGATCAGGGAACTTAGGATCTACAAAGCCAGGAGGCTGAGCCACATAGACCTCTTCATTAAGTTTTCCATTCAGAAAGGCATTTTTAATGTCCATCTGATAAACTTTGAAGTTCATATGTGCTGCAAAAGCTAGGAAGAGTCGAATTGCTTCGAGCCTAGCAACAGGAGCAAAAATTTCATCGTAATCAATGCCCTCTTCCTGCCTGTATCCCTGAGCCACAAGGCGAGCCTTGTTTCGAATGATTGTACCAATCTCATCAAGTTTATTTTGAAAAATCCACTTGGAACCAATGATTGTACGTTTTCGAGGCCTAGGGACGAGAAGCCAGACATTGTTTCTGATGAACTCTGCTAGCTCTTCCTGCATGGCTGAGACCCAGGCAGGATCACGCAAAGCATCATCTATTTCTTTAGGTTCATTTTCAGAGATAAAATTTACATAAAGACAGACGTTACCAGCCTGACGTCTGGTTTTCACACCAGAAGAAGGGTTTCCAAGAACTTGATCAATGGGATGATCTTTGGTCCATCGGAGAGCAGGTGGTTGATACACCTGTCCTGAAGTAGATGCTTCATTGGATGATGGATCAGGAAGAAGATTGGTAGGAGAGGGTTCACTAACAGTGGTTTGAGAGAAGTCTTCACTGTTAGTGGGTTGATCAGGTTCAGGTGGTGTGATTTGAGAGATAGGGGTGGCATTTATGAGAGGTGTGGTGGTTATATCAGTGGGTGGTATAGGATCTTCTTCAAAACCATCAGGAAGGTCTTGAGGAGAAGGATCAGCAATAGGAGGTTCAGGGACTTGAAAGAAAGAGTCAGCCCACTGATTGATTTCAGTATTATCATTTGGGTGAGGAAAGGTAGGACCCGATTCATCAAACTTGACATGAATCGTTTCCTCAATGGTTTGTCTTCGTTTGTTGAACACACGGTAAGTTTTAGAAATGGATGAGTATCCGAGGAAAATTCCATCATCAGATTTGGAATCAAACTTTCCAAGATTATCTTTGTTGTTCAGGATGTAGCAGACACAACCAAAGATATGGAGATGTTTGATTGATGGTTTCCTGTTACGAAAGAGTTCGTAAGCTGTTCTTCTGAAACGCTTGACAATCAGAGATTGTTCTGAGTGTAACAAGCAGTATTTACAGCTTCAGCCCAGAACTGAGTGGCAAGATTGGCTTCACTCAGCATAGATCTCGCAGCTTCGATCAGCGTCCTGTTTCGTCTTTCAGCAACACCATTTTGCTGAGGAGTTCTCACAGAGGAGAAGTTTTGAGAGATACCTTTCTGTTCAAAGAAAGATTCCAGGGTACTGTTTTTGAACTCAGTCCCATGGTCACTTCTTATTGAACGAACAGTAAGGTTGTTGAGTTTTTCCATCTTCCTGACGAACAGGATGATTTCATCAGGAGCATCACTCTTGGCACGTAAGAAGAAAACCCAAGTATATCTGGAATATTCATCTACGATCACCAGAGTATATTTCTTTCCACCAATGGATTGGACATTAACAGGTCCAAAGAGATCCATGTGGAGAAGTTGTAGAGGAGAGCTGATGGAGGAAATCTGCTTAGACTTGAAGCTAGCCCTGGTCTGTTTTCCTTTCTCACATGCTGAACAAAGAGATTCCTTTGTATAGCGAAAGTCAGGAAGACCAATGACCAGGTTGTTGATGCAGAGTTGATTCAGCGTCTTGAAGTTGAGATGAGAGAGACGCTTGTGCCAGAGCCAATTCATATTAGTGGAAGCACGTGATACGAAACAGAAGTTATCAGTGGAAGTATTCATATTGATGATGTAGATATCTGCATGTCTAACACCATTGAGAATGACTTCCTTTCTCCTGTTCTTGACTTTGCACTTTTTCTTAGAGAAAGAAACTTTGTGATTCTTATCACACAGTTGACTGATGCTCAGAAGATTATGCATCAGGCCTTCAACATAAGCAACTCTTTTGAAAGTAGTTACTCCGTTGGTCAGAGTGCCATACCCTCAGGTTTGGCCTCTACCGTTTCCGCCAAAGGTCACAGCAGGACCTCTTTCTTCACGGTAGTTAGTGAGGACAGATTTAGAACCAGTCATGTGTCGAGAGCATCCACTGTCCAAGTACCAGATGCCCTTATCCTGTAAATACAGAGTTTAAGTTTTCTTTGGTACCCATAGAACTATGGATCCAGAAGTATCAGTAGGACTGGTTGAATCAGTGTCAGCCTTTACTGAAGTATCAGTACAGGAGGCTGGAGTCTTGACTGAAGGAACAGTCTTGACAACCTTCTTTCCTTTGACTGATTTCTCAGTCTTGGGAATCTTCTTTACCTTAGCTGATTTTTCAGCTTTGGTAGCATCAGGACACTTACTCGCAATATGGTCATTTAATCCACAGTGATAGCATTTGCGATATTGAAAGCGTTTAGTGTGGTCCAGAAAGTTTTTGAACTTTAGGTGAGCAGGACCTGCACCAAGTATGCCTTTAGCATTGGACATTGGAGGAATTGGTTTCTTCTCCTGAGTCTTTTGCTTTAGGTCAATCTTCAGTCTGGGAGCAGGACTCTGAGAAAGAGACTTTAGTTCCAGAGATTGAAGGACCACCACCCAGAACTTTGTTCTTGGGTTTAGGACCCTTGGTCTTTGAAGGTGTTTCAGTTTTGGATTTATCCTTAACTGTATTCTTTTTGCTCTTAGGAGCACCTTCAGGGTGAGTGTTAGAGAAGAAAGAAGGGTGTTTTCAGAGGCATTAGGAAGGGGAGAAAGAAAAACAATTTTCCAAATTTGCGCATGGAACTATCAGACTTAGTTTCTTCTTTCTTGTAACCCACGAAAGAATCCAAGACCTCTTTTGCTTTTATCAGACCTCCCTGAAGCTAATATTTCATCAACTTTTTCAGAGGCGTCACTCCATCCTTTGATGGTGACTTTTCAGCATTTAATTGGGCAAGGGCCTTCTCTTTGGCAGCAAGAGCCAATTCTCTTTCAATACAAGAGTTTTGTTTACAGAGACCTGGTCCTTATAATTTTCTTCCACAATGGTAAGCTGTTTTAATTTTTCTTGACATTCTTTGAGTTGTCCTCTAAGATCAATATTCATTTTTTCAGCAGATGTTTTACCATTAAGGGCTTTGTAAAGGTCGAGAGTGACCAGGTCTAACTGTGTTAAGCTTTCAAGAGGGATGAGAGGAATAGGTACCTGACTGGAAGAATCAGTCGAGAGGTGGAAGCTTCAGGAGAGTGTGGAAGAAGAAGCTTCAGGACCCTGAGGAGGAATCTCTTCAGGAACCTCTTCTATCTTAGCCATGAGAGCTAAGGTAGGTTCCTCATAATGGCCATCAGTGCCACTTGAGTGTCTTCCTCATCAGACGAGTCATCAGAGGAGACATCATCCCAATCGCAGTCTTCTGCGATTAGACCTTTGCCTTTACGCTGAGTTTTCATCTTCTTGTACTTTTCTTTCAGGCGTTGGTATTTGGGGTTCTTGGAAGAAGATTTAGCAGAGGAGGGAGCAAACTGACTTTTTCTGTACCTGCAATCATTAGCAAAGTGTCCTTTGCCCTGACAGTTGTAGCAGATAGCAGTAGCCTTGTAAACAGGATCTGACTTAGGCTTGTCAGTAATAGAAAGATGTTTCTTTTTATGGAAGTTTCCCTTTTTGGCAAACTTTTTGAAAGATTGGTTAGAAGAGCAAGAGATTCATTGAATTCAGGATCTTCTGACATGTCAGAGTCAGAAGATTCTAATTCAGTAATAGTTACTGAAGAAGAAGTGGCAGCAACAGGAGGAACTTAATC
Source organism: Centaurea solstitialis (assembly GCA_030169165.1). Taxonomy (NCBI): domain Eukaryota; kingdom Viridiplantae; phylum Streptophyta; class Magnoliopsida; order Asterales; family Asteraceae; genus Centaurea; species Centaurea solstitialis. The sequence continues at coordinate 37,701,937 of CM058047.1, forward strand.
AGAAACCAATGCAACAGATGTGCTTTTGGATTCTTTAGAATCTCTTATGAGATTCTTTTTCAGTTTCTTCTGTTGTTCACGGTTCAGAAGAATACCGTACAACTACTTAGTGTGAGTGTCTTTATGTCCTTTGACATAGTTAGCAGGAGGTGTAGATTTCCCAATGTTCAGGAAGAGCTTCCATGAACTTGGTAACCACCTCAGAAATTAGAGTAGGTAGTACGATGGTCTTCAGATCAATCAGAAGACAGTTGAATCTTTGATGTAGCTGGGAGAGAGTTTCATCCTTCTGATGAATAAAGCTTTCGTACTGACGAACCAAGAAAATCTTTCTTGATTCCATGAGGTAGGCTAGGTACCTTCATATTGAACACAGAGAGTGTCCCATATCTCCTTAGCAGAGCGAAGGTGACATACAGAGTGGAATACATCGTCAGGGAGTGACATGGCGATGAGAGACCTAGCCTTGGTGTCAATGTTGACCAGGCGTCTATCTTCATCATTCCAGTCAGTTACGGGCTTTACCAGCTCTTCTTTCAGGAACAGCAGGTTGGCCACCCAGCAGCAGGAATGGGGTGGACGGTTTGTGTAGGCACATGTGGTCCGTTTTCCAGAAAGTAAGGAATCTGGGGATCAGAACCAGAGAGGAAAAGTTCCATCCTGGTTTTCCAAAGAGAGAAGTTGTCTTTGTTAAACCGAGGAGGCTTTCCAGCAGAGCCGGTATCAAAGTAATTATCCTTAGCTTGAAAAGCCATAGAATAAGAAGAGAGAGGATCACAAGATTTTTCTTACGAAGAAAATGAGAGCTTGTATCTGCTCTGATACCACTTGTTGGTCCAAGTAGGTGACCTTCAAGTAAGGATAGTGTTTGGGATTATAGAAGGGGGGTTTGAATATAATCACACAATTTTTTCACTTTTAAATTCTTGTTTTATAAACAATATGAATTTACAGATTGTTGCGGAAATAGAGAAGACAATTAGTCTTTAAAACTAAACAATCTAAGTTCTTTCACTATGCACTAAGTGAGAAAAGGGAATAAAGAAAGAAGATAGAGGGAAAAGAGAGGGAAAAGGGCTTGAGTATTTTAGGATGAAGAAGAAGTATGGAGAACATCTCTTCACGTCCTATTTATACTCCAGCATTAAATGCATGCAGACCTACTATTGTGCGTGTCACAATGTGAGTGGTCGGTTGTGTACTATTTACTATAAACAAATACTCTTTGCATGGTGTGCAAAAGAGGATGTTTGTAAACAGTTGCCTTATGGTCTGATAAGTACGGAGGGAACAGTAAAGTAACTGCCCTTATATACTATTGTGTCAGAAAAGGCGAGTAATCCTTTTGTGCATTAGACTAAGACATTGTTCTAATCCTTAGGATCAGGATACTGATCAGTGACTAGAGTCCTGAAACTGGGGGTCGGTTCAGGGTCACGTGTTATCCTGATGGGAAACTTCAGGATGTCATACGATAGTGAACAGACTGTATCACTGAGTTCCGTCTTCAGATCACGAGCATGCTGTTTCTGTCATCAGCTATTTCTTCGACGTCGCTGATGGTTCTTTTGTATGATCTTAATGTCTTCAGGAGGAGGTCTTCACTTCAGTGGACAGGATCAGTAGACTGCAGAACAGACTCGTTAGTTCCTGATCTGATCTGATCTATAAAGTTAAGTTACAGCATAAGTAACATGGATAACACTGAACAGACTCAGTGATAATTCCTCAAGCTTAACAGAAGTAAAAACCTATTCACTAAGTAAAGATTCAGGATCATTATCATTTCATCAGGTCTTAGGAGGCTGGATCACATGGACATTAGAGGTTAAAACTTGTTACGCTTTTTATGTATGGATAATTACCGCATCACTAACCCAAGAAGTGGAAAAACTGATGAACAAACATACATTGGAGATAACTGAATTCATTTTGGTTTACTTTCATGAGACAGAGTAATGATTATTGTCAGAATTTAAGCACATAGCACCCGAACATGAATATCTAAGATTATAAAACCAGGCTGGTCTACCTAGTCCAATACATAGACTGTTTGTCAGGCAATCTAGATCAGATACCCAATCCTATCTCTATTGCACGGTATTCTACTTCTGGTCGCTCTCGGTCCGAGTAACCACCTAACACAACTCTCCGGGTTCCAAAGGGGGAAGGTCAAGAAAGGTTGATTAACCTATCGAGATCTATCTATATTGGTCAAACAGATACACCCAACCAACGATGTTCAAATAACCATACAATACGAATCAAATCGAAATCAAAGACAACATTCAACAAACCATTCATCTAATTAATAACATAAAAATCCAAGTATTCAAACCACAATGAAAACAGAAAAGGAAACAGTACATAGACACACTGATTATAAATACGTAAACAAACCGACTAAAGACGGTAGGTTTGTCGCGCATTCCCTCGAATCTCCCCCGTAGTCGTCACATCGAGCCTCCATCATCTCGGGTTGGAAACCCTAAGTGGCTCCCAAATCTAACCTAATCTAAACTAAACTATGAGAGAATTACAGAAAATTAGATAATGAGATAAATAAACTGAATGACCCTAGGCTCTTATTTTAAATAAACTCGGCAGGTGCATCTTGGCGATCGCGAAACGACAACTTGGCGCCGCAAAATAGCGCGGATTGCCTTGGCGACGCGAAATGGGGCCAAACTTGGCGGTCGCGAAATGGAAACTGCATCCCCTAGCATCTTCTTTTCCATATCTGATAAAGATCTTTGCTTCGGGAAGAAGTCTTCCTTTTGATGGAGAATGCTGGAACATTCCCGGGAAAAATCTGGAACTGAAATCTCTTCCAAATCTAATCAGATATTTTCTTAGGGGAGGAAGGGAATGACTTGGAAGGATTCTGGAATATTTCAGATTTGATGGATCTTTTCTTTGGGAGGAAGCCATTAATTTGGAAGGAAAGAAAGATCATTTAAAAGGATTTTAAATTGCCATTTTTTCCCTTTCTTCACAAGTATCCACTTTTGACGCTTTTTCCCTCTTTTTCTACTTTTCTGCAAAAGTGCCTCCAAAACCTGCAATATTCAAATTCACGCCTTTTTAAGTCAAACAGTATCACAATTACTTTCAAATTAAATACAAAAGTAGGGGAAATTTGCATGAGTTTAAAAAATGTATAATTTTGGCGTTATCAGCAGTCTTCATGTGCCCAGCCAAGACAGCATGAGAAGAAGCGGGTGTAGGGATGTTGGGCACTCGCCCTTGGTCGTCTGACCTTCTTCACCATATATCCCATATATGGAGAACATAGTCGAATTTCCTTCTTTTCAGAGCGGAAAAGACCATGTTCTGGATGACGGTAGGGAACTGCTCGGTGTCTCCAGTCTTGCTGTCAGACAGAGACGGATGTGTTCCATATGTAATAGAACGTGACATTCGGTCCTGTCTTCTGGACAGTTGCAGAAGACTTGCTGAGGATGGCGCCTTCCCTTTCACACCTATTGGTAGCCAATGTCGTCAAGGAGAGCTATG
>CM058047.1:37705552-37731477 GCA_030169165.1 Centaurea solstitialis
ATGGACTAAATATGTAATTAAGATTTTTACGTATTAAAAAAATCTAAAATATACAAAAATAGCTCATTATAATTAGAATTTTTATAGTATCCCTACAATAAACCTCCATGTTGACTCACTTTATTCATAGTTTACTTTATTTTGTATTTATTAATCAATTCACAATGAGATACTTTTTCTTAAAAAAAACATTAGCTTAATGAACATCAATAGTGCAAACATTGGTTAAAAAAATTAGCTAAAACACTTGGCATCTTAAAATAAGTTAAACGAGATTCGTGAGCTAAAGTATGAGCAATCTTATTTTCTTGTCTACTGATAAACTTGATGGAATAAGGGTCATTTTAAAGGAGGATCGTGAAACACCTAGAGATAAAATTACCAAGTTTCGAGTCACCATGACACCCATCTTCAAAGGAGTTTATAACATCAACCACTTGCTTGGTATTTGATTCTAAGATTACCCGTTGTAACCTAAGTCAAATCTTCATGACATAACTATAGAGTGTGCAAGTGCCTCACACTCCTTCATTAGCGACATTCCTTGTAAAATTGAGGCATCTTTCACATGCAACAAACGTTCAACATCAAAAAGACAAGTACAGAACTTGCATGATGCTGTTTTTGGAAGATGCTCACACCTGTATTACATTTCAAGAACTCCTCAATAGTTTCTACCAAAGCATATTATAGACCCATGATGAACTCACAAAGTTGTAGTCTTTAGCCCATGGTAGAGCACCTTTAGGTAGCATTTGGTACGCAGACAAGATTGGACATGACATAACTGGACAGAACAAGAGAGTAGGACATGACTGGACAAAACAAATGTCTATTTTGTGTTTGGTACGTCTGGAGTGGACAGAATTAGACAAGTTCTCTAGAAAAATTATTTGATGATTTTATATATCACATAATAGTTATAATTAACACAAATAAAGTATACTATATAATTGATAAGATAATTATACAACTTTCATAAACATAAACACACACACACACATAAGATTTTTATGTAATTGATGTTGATGGTTATGGTAGAGGTGGAGGTGGTAGCCACCGGTAATACTAGTAGTGACGATGGTGGTGGTGGTCGGTGGCTGTGAAGAACGTGAAGTTGGTGGATAGTGGTGGTGGTGGTGGAGGTGGCGATGGACAATTGTAGAGGTGGTAGAGTGGTGGTAGGTAATCGATGGTAGTTGTAGAGGTGGTGGAAGAGGTTGTTATAGTGAAGAGACGATGGAGGTGCCTAATAGTGGCTACCGGTGGTGGCGGCGGCCATAACTAGTGGTGGTAAACACTAAAAATATATTATATTGAAGTTATACATCAAACAAATGTTAATTGGTAATATAATAGTTTCTATCTCATTTCTATCCCATGTTGTTCCAACTATTTTGGTGGAATTAAAAAAAACCCTTTTTGTCCCATGCCGTCCCACCTTGTTTAGTTCTTGTCCTTGTCCCATGTCGCACCAAACATGAGACAGTGAAGTTTTGTTATGTCCCATGTTGCATCAAACGTGGGACAATGAGTTTTGTTGTCCTGTCTCATTATGTCTTGTCCTGTCCCGTCTCACATACCATACGCACACCCTTAAAGCCACACATTTAGCTTAAGGCTATGTTTGGCAAGCTAACCGATAAACTAGCTTTTGACTGAATTTGTTAATTACTAAAAATACAAGGACTAAATAGGTAAATATAACCAACGCGTTTGCAAAGCGAGTACGCCAATAGTTTCAATAACCACAGTGAGTGAAGGCGTTAGGTGTACGTTTTACGGCTTACCAACAACTGCTTCCTTTTCTAACTGAAACCCACTCCCCCACGCGCCCTACACTCACCCACCCACCAAGACTTCCTCCATTCAACAAAATCCACACAAATCCAAGCAGCAAAATTTCTCCCAAAAAAGTCCTAGTAAGAGATTTTTATTTTTAATTTTTCTTTTCCTTTTTTTTCGATTTAAGAAAAACCTCTAAATCTCCATAAACAAAAACCCTAACCCTCTCTCTCCCATCTTTCTCTCTCCACAAGCATTCTTCGCAGGTATCTATTCTCTCCTCTTGATTCATCGTTGATTTTGTAGTATTTTGCATACATGTTGATGTAATTTATATGTATAATTGTTTTTTCTTCTTCATATATTGTGGTTTGTAGATTGTTTTTGGATTGTTTTATGCGTTCATGTGTTCAGATCCACTTGTTTTTTTTTTTTTTTGAAATTGTGATGTAGTTATCGTTCGTTTGTTTGTAATATTGTGGTGTTTTGTGTTTTAACTTTGATTTTTGGATATTTGTTTATGTAATTATGTGTTTTGTTCTACGAATTTTAGACGAGAATGTTGATTATTTATGATGCAATGAGTTTGTTTGTGTTTCGGTGAAGTTTGTTCGTTTTGTTTATCTGGATTCAACAATGTATGATGAGTGTAGTGAGAATAAGTGATAATTAAGCTGAAATGTACTTTGTTTGTTTTGGAGTTGTGGATTTTAAGAAGAGCATATATATATATATATATGTGTGTGTGTGTGTGAAATGGTTCTGCTTTTTTGTGTCATTAATGTAAAACATTGAGCTTTGCTGTGAGACAGGGTAACATAGATAAAATGATCTGCTAGCTTTGTTGGTTTTTGCTGTTGCATACCTTAGAAAAAGAATTATTTAAGCAAAAAAATTGATTTTGCTTATATGACTACCAATTTGGGATGGAGGTGAAGGAAAAAGAATATGAGCAATAATTATTTATGTTTGTAAATTGGATGGAAGTAATGTAACTGACATGGTTGTGGGAAACGACTAAGTTGTTTGATTTGTGTAGAAAGAAAAACCCTAGTAATCTATAATCATGAAGTGCTAACTAAAATTCTTTCGTGAATTGACAAGGGTGGACTTGTGCTTTAAAACCTACATATATGATACTTTTTATGTTGCTATCACTGTTGTAAATAACGCAAAATAACGCATTTTAACGATAACGATAACGATAACAGTAACAGGTCGCTATTCTATTTATAACGATAACGATCTGATTTTTTTATTTATTAATTTTAATAAAAATTAGGGTTTTTTCCTTATATTACTTTTAAACGGTAAAAAAACCCTCGCCCACCACAGTACCCTCGTTCAAACTCTCTCTCTCTCTCTCTCTCTCTCTCTCTCTCTCTCTCGATCTCTCTCCTCTCCTCCGGCTACTGCTCCGGCGACCTCGCGCTACTGCCAGCAATTTGGTATTTTTGTTATCTAATATATATAATAGATTAAGACTTAAGACACTTATTATTATGTTTTGTTCTATAATATATATGATATTTGAGACTTTTAAGGTAATATATTAACATATAAATATATAATTCATATTTTAGAAAATATCGCTATTTTATAAATAACTGTCGCTATTTATCGTTATTCGTTATATAACATATCAGTAAGCCATCGTTATTTTGCGTTATTCGTTACTGACAACTATGGTTGCTATCTTGTTATTAGTTTGCCAAGTGGTTTGTAATGATTTATAGCACAACTACAAGTTAACCATGCAGTAAGTAACCTCTGTATCCAGATTGATCTTGCTAGCCATCTCTCAATTTTGAAACCGAAACATGTGTAATGATGGTGTTGTACCCCCCCCCCCCTCTCAAATATAGAGTTCTAAGAAGGGGTTCTTATACTGGTTACCGTATAGTAGCAAATTGTATCTTCTTAACTGTACCGTCATTCTAGTTACTTTTACGAAGAACACTTGATTGCCCATGCCCGGGTGTATTTTAAGGCTGATGGTAGTCTTCCACATGAGAATGACAAAAAAGAAGTTCACTTCCATAGTCTTCCACACTCATTGAGTTGTATTAACTATTAAGTTTTGTCATCCATTAAAAATGTTGGATTGCGATTCAGCTTTCTATATGCACACTAATTTGATTAGGTTGCAGTCTAGATAATGCTGAGTTTTTCAGTGCTTTTTATCACAGGGAGGGTTGCTTGAACATTATGGATATGGATGATAAATTTGTTGCTAAAGGTGAGAACTTGATGTCTCTAGATTCTTTCAGGCATCTTACTCTGGAAACTTGATTATCATTTAGCATTTTACAATGCTCAGCTTATTGCTCAGTTTTACACCAGGAACACCAACCACCATTATGATTAATAGACTCTGCCATCAATGCATAACTAGGAAACTGCCATGAACATAGAATCTACCATATCTTTGGAAGAACCACAAGGATGCCACAAATCTACCATCACATATCTTTTTCCTATGACATTCTTGGAACTATGATCCTAAACGTTTGGCCATGCGATCTAGAGTTTAAGCATATGCAAACTCAAAGCTCTCGTAATCTCTTAGATTTCATATTGATCAATTATATGTCGACATCTTTTTCTTCTAATGCATTATTGAAACCGCACTTTCATTAAAAAAAGGTGAAGATCGTATTTGGAAAAGAGGATAATTTGTATGACAAAAGGAAATTGTCTAATCAGGCCAATACTGTTCTTGGTTTCTTCTTTTATCAGCAAGTATGAAATGACGTGGCTCTTAGTTATAATCTAGATAAGGAATGTAGGTCTGAACATGGCAACTAAATGGTCAACTTGGTTTTGTTGACATTTATTTACGGGCATCCAAGCAAAACATGATGTATGAAATGGTTGACATGATCTTGCAGATGTTGAGCTAGAGAGCCTTTTTGTTGTGTGGAGGAAGTTATAGGAAGGAAGGTGAGGATGATATAGATTTTCACCAACCACCTGGTAGTTGGTATACCTTTTACATGCTTAAGACTCCAAATATAGTCGGGATAGGAAGGTTGGTTGGAAGAAAATAAGGAGTATGCTATTCATTTTTCTTAGCCATCTTTTAAGGTTATAGTTGGATTGGTATTGGCTATTGCTTATTGGTGATGGAATGTTGCATTTATCGAACCTAAATTATCGTTGAAATTTTGTTATCCTCCACAATGGTTAAATTCTTCTTCTTGTTTAAAGCATTTTTATGTTTGAATGGTATAAAATTATAACAGTCTCACTCTTTTTGATCATTCATGCATATATAGCATCAAGCATTGCTCTTTATTTTCGCCTCCTGCATTACACATTCGGTATTCACTTTCTGTGGGTGCAATGCACTTATTGGTCTGTTAAGTATGTATGTGTTTATCTGATCGAGACTTGTATGTTTTCCATTGTATATTTACTCCACTATTTTATACCAAAGTTATATGCCACAGATAGTTGATCTAGGTTACAATAACATCTGCTGTCTACTTATACAGTTATACTTTGTTTGTTTGCTAAAAGTCATGAAAAGTTTATTTACTGATTTTCACCACATATACATACCTTTAACTTCAATTCATCTGAACACAACTAAAATCGTGATTGTATACTATATTTAAAAGAATCCTATTAACATGATCTATATACCTATATTCAATTAGAAACGAGATTGAAGGTTTGCTGACTTCTATTTTGTCAGGTGTCATTTTATCGGAGTTCAAATTTCTTTTTTAGTATTTGTGCAGAACATCTAAATCTACTAGCATGTTTAATGTTTTACTCGTACATGTTTTTTTTTTTTCTTCCAGGGCATCTTACACCTTGCGCGTAGAGCCCAAGCCTCCTTAACTGTGTGTTGGTATGCATCGAGCCTTGCAAGTATTGGGTATATCGAAATTCGATACATATTTCTTGTCATGTAAACCAGTGGTTTTTCATTTATTTCCTTCATTAATTGGAAAGGCTAATTAAATATGTGGTTGATGAAAGTAACCAGATCCTAAGCCATATATATTAGATTTTTCATTTGTTTCCTTCATTAGATTTTTTTTTTTTACTATTTTGAATATAACTTTATACGTCTAAAAATAATTTGGATTTTCTCCCCTTATCCTCTGTTGAATACTTTTTCTTTCTACGTCCAGGCTCTTGCGTTCAAAGTTTATCTTCCAGCGTTCATAGCACCCCAGAGAAAAAGGTCACTCAGATGATGCTTCAAGAACTGCAGAGCCACTTCAAGGAGTTGTGAAATCCGCCCCACGGAAGGATCTCTTTCGTACTTGCTGTGATAAGGGAAAAAAGCGATCAGCTTCATCAAAACATAAAATGGCTGAAGCATCCGTCAGGCTGAATAAGAAGCTGTTAAAGAACCAAGATCTCAAAAAGGCATCCACAAGTCCCAAGTGCCAGCCTTCCAGGAAACAGAACAGGAAAGGAGAAAATCCCGTGCGTATTCCTCCTGTTTCTGAATCACATACCAATTCCAAGTTTTCGGATACGTGGATCTGCAAGAACTCTGCCTGTAGAGCTGTTCTATCGGCAGCTGACACTTTCTGCAAGAGATGTTCTTGCTGCATTTGCCACGTGTTTGATGATAACAAGGATCCGAGTCTTTGGTTGGAATGCACATCGGATTCTTCTAATGGGGAGTCGTGTGGTTTATCTTGCCATATTGAGTGTGCCCTTCAGCATCGGAAAGTAGGGGTTGTTAATCTGGGGCAATTGATGCAGCTAGATGGGAGTTACTGTTGTGCATCTTGTGGTAAAGTTTCAGGGATACTTGGGTGAGTTTTTCCATTCTTACATGTACATGAATATATAAGAACATATACATATAATATTAATCTTTCTGTTAAAGTAGAAAGAGTGCTCTTAGCTTATTATTCTCAAAATACATAGATTTCTTAAATGGGCAGTATGCATCAAGTCTTTGTTTCTATTTAGCATACAAAGATTTTTTTCTCTATCAATATAACAAAGTTGCAACTTTTTTTATTTACTTTTTACTGATTTTGACCTTGAACTTGCTGATCTTGTAACATTTAGTGACGGCTGTGCTAAGTTTGGCCTTCATTTCACACCCTTTCATAAATGGTCATCCATGCTATTAAATGTTAGAAAATCAGCAGGGTTCTCGTCAAAGTGAGTGCAAAATATGAAATTTTGAAACATTTTACGTCGGTTGAGAAAAAGAACTCTTTGTTGCGCTGAATAGGAACTAAACCTACCTTTTTTACATTTTAATGCATTTTCCCCTTAATTACTTATTCATTAACGGTCATCCACGTCATTAAATGTTACAAAACGAGCTAGGAACTAAATACGAAATACGAAATTTTGGAATTTATTTTACATCGGTTGAGAAAAATAACTCTTGGTTGCTCTAAATAGGAACTAAAGCAAACTTTGTTACATTTTTATGCATTTTGCTATTTATTTGTTTGTTCTTTCTGTTTTCATTAGATTTATCTAGTTCTTGAACTCATGCTTCTTGTTTGGGCATTTAATTTCTGTAGGTACTGGAAGAAGCAATTGACTATTGCTAAGGATGCACGTCGAGTTGATAGCCTCTGCTACAGGATATATTTGAGTTATAGGCTTTTGGATGGCACATCTAGGTTTCAAGAACTCCACGAATTTGTTAAAGATGCAAAGACTAAATTGGAAACTGAGGTGGGCCCACTGAGCGGAGTCTCAGCCAAAATGGCCAGGGGAATCGTAAGCAGACTTGCCGTTGCAACTGAAGTTCAAGCACTATGTTCTGCCGTGATCGAAAAAGCAGATGAATTTTCTGCTACAGTTTCTAACACAAACCTGAAAAGTAAAGGTACCTCAAACATTTTTTTGTTCTTGTGTTAGATCACCTCAAATTCTTGATACAAACCAAAGAAACCCAACAAATCCGACCCGAAGGTGGCTCAGGGGTCGGTGGGATGTTGGCAGACCTGACCTTTCTGTCAGGGTAGAAATAACTTGTTTACTTCTTAATAGTTCCATTAACAGGCAACCTCTGAATCGCTAATAGGTAATCTTGTTTGGCAAAAAAAAAAAAAGTCAGCCTCTTAATGGTTCCAAAACCCTCTGACTGATTTTGTATTTTGGGCCTCTCTTAACTATATCATAAGAGCCTCTTAGAGGGTGTTTGGGAGCGCTTTTTGAACTCCAAAAGTGCTTATTGACTTATAGTGGTTGTAAAATGAGTTTTTAGAAAAGTGTTTTGGATTAGTTTGTGTTGGTAAAAGCCAATAAGCTGTTTTTTAGAAAGTGTTTGGGTTAAAAAGTGGGGTATTTGGAGAGAGAGGATATGAAAAAGCCAAAAGTCAAAAGTCGAAATTTTCCTTTTCAGTAGGATTAGAAAGTCATTTTCAAAAGTGATTTTCAATTTCCCAAAGACTTCTTTTAACTTATTGGCTTTTTGAAAAGCCAATAAATCAGTAAGTCATTTTCATAAGCACTCCCAAAAACCCTCTTAATCATTCTGACCACTTAATCATTCTGCACCAAACCATTCAGCAATTGCCAAACACACACCCATATGAAAGAACGTAAGCAACAAATTATGTTTTCTTTGCAGAAGGCTCGCTTCCTGCAGCATGCAAATTCATTTTTGAAGAAGTAACGGCTTCTTCGGTAGTGCTTGTATTAATCGAGTTATCTACAGCATTATCCAATGATATTATCGGATTTAAGTTATGGTACTCCAAAACAACCGAGGCAACACACACAAAAGATCCCGTTGCCACATTCCCACGATCTCAAAGAAGAATTCTGATCTCCAATCTGCAGCCTTGCACCGAATACCTATTTAGGGTCGTATCCTACACCGAAACTGGTGATTTAGGACACTCAGAGGCCAAGTGTTTCACCGGAAGTGTCGAGATAATTCACAAGAACCCAAGTGCCGTTCCCCTTCCTCATAACGAAGGAACCTCGGGTGCTAAAGACGTCGAGTCGGATTCCGGGTTTAAAGTCCGAGAACTCGGAAAGATCCTCCGGTTGGCGTGGGCTCAAGAACGAGGATATTTAGACGGTATTTCAGGAGGACTTAGTAAAATAATCAAACCCGAAACTCCGAAAACCGATGAATTGCCGTCCACGTCAAACGGACTCGACTTGAACGTTGCAACCGTACCTGATCTGAACGAAGAGATCGCCCTTCCGGCTGATTCCTTTAGGGACGAAGAAAACAGCTGTTCGGTGGGTCGAAATGCCGACCCGGATAACGGTAGTGGCGAATCCGAAAACTGGGCCCACCATCGGTCAAACGGGGAAGTCCCGGCCGTTGACTCACAGATTGAAGTATCCCGTAAAAGGCCGGCTAGCATGATGGAAGAGACGCACGATTGCGATAGCACTCTGATAAACGGATCACCGTTCGGGACCCGCAAAAATGGGGCCGGTAGTTTGGACGAAAACTTTGAGTATTGCGTGAAAATTATCCGGTGGCTCGAGACCCAAGGGTATATTAAACAGGAGTTTAGATTGAAGCTGTTAACATGGTTTAGTTTGCGGTCAACCGAGCAGGAACGCCGAGTGGTCAACACCTTCATTCATACGCTGCTTGACGATCCGTGCAGCTTGGCTGGACAGCTGGTTCACTCGTTTGCTGATATCATAAATATTAAACGACCCAGAAACGGATTCTGCAGTAAGCTGTGGCATTAGGGATGATTCACCGAATAGGGTGAGAAAAAGAGTTAATTCATTATGAATAATTTGAGAACCTGGGAACAATCTATTCATGAATAATGTTTTAAAGCTATTCATTATGAATAATTCATGAAATAGTTGGTTATCTGGTTCTCAAATTATTTACGGTTTTTATTTGAACTTTCCGCTAGCATCTGTTTGGTTGGTTTTCCATTAAGTCCTGTGTGGATAAAGTTGTCTGTGTGGATTAATCTGTCTGTATAGACCGGGAAGGTTTTTGTTGGAGAGTTTTTTCATAAATGGAAAAACACGTTTTATAATTGTGACAGGTTTGCAAAAACTTGGCTTTCTGCATAAAGCTCCCCCTTAAAAGCTTACCGAATAAGTCACTTCCTATACCATTAAGCCACTACCAAACAGTTATGTATAACTGACATAATAAGCTACGAGTCTCATTAAAGCTGCTAACGGACATGCCCATTTTTTGTGTAGGCATTTTTTCTTCTTCGATAGGGGAAACGGTCTATAGGGGGATACAGTTGCGGACCTTCTTTTGTCGGAGATCGGTCGGATGTCGAGAGGTATTCATTAATTTCGATCGATTTTCGAACTTTTTATCATCATCATTTTTTAATCCTATTTATTTTATGTAGAGATCAGATTTAGTTGTACTTGCCTTCTGTTGCTAGTCACAGAAGCATATTTATTTATCAATGAACATTTTCATTACCCTTTTACTGCTCTTCTTGAGACCCAAATGTACTTGACACTTGGTTATAAATCAGGTATGATGTTACTAAAATTTAGTTACTATTTTACTGGGCTAAAATGGAAAATCTTGAAAATGGGCAAAATGCTCATAATCTTTCAATTGAAAATTTAAATAATTTGGTAACTTGCACATATTTTTCAAGAGTATTATAAATTAAATCAAACAAATCCAGTTACCCATGAGCAAATGAAGTGATCATGATATATTGCGAAAGGGTAATGACCTGAGAAGGTAACTAACTATTCATTTTGTACACATATTATCATTGAACTATTTTTTGTACTTAATATACCATGTAACTCTATTTTATTGTACACACTATACCGTTGCAACCGGGAATAGCCTATAAACCCTCATTTTTCACCCACCCAACACCACCAAACCACCGCCACCTCAAGTCATTAACCCTGCTGCGAATGATAGTGAACATTGTTTTACCAATCAAATAGTGACAAACTTGATCCGGGATCGTAAAACCTGTAAAATAATTTTTTTTTGGTGTACTCAGTTTTAGGGGTTGTATACCAAATGATTATCATATCAAGTGTATTTTTGGTTACTCATTTTGTTGGTTATATATGATAATAACTAAGAAACTTATTCAATAAGAGACGTGATAATGACCGATTGGGGAAGGTGGTGCTTAACAGTCAATGCTTTGGTAATTGCCGTTATATCTAGTTTAAGGGGTTGTTTGACAGTTATTGAATGGTTTGGTACTAGATGATTAAGTGGACAAAATGATTAAAAGGCTCTTATGAATGGCTAAGGGAGATTTTAGGATACAAAATCGTTAAGAGGGATTTGGAATCATTAAGAGTCGGGGTTTTTTTAACCAAACAAGATTGACCTCTTAACAATTTAAATAATGTTTCTTAATAGAATAGTTAAGAGGTAAACAAACAACCTTTAGGCTTTCTTATTTTCACGTATCCTTCTGAACAATTAGATTCAGTATAATTTTTTACAGCTAAATGCACCCAAAACAAAAAAGTGGTTATTAATATGTTATCAACTAGTTATCAAGAGCTCCGGGCTTCGCACCGGGTTATAAACTGTAATATCAAGAGCACTGAGTTATTAACTGTAATAACGAAAAGCGTTATAAATATCAAACCACAGAGACAAAGTCGTACTTTCTTCTTATACTTTAATATTCATCTTCGTGACAAATGCTAGTATATAATATCATGAATGTGTAAAACTAAAAATAGAAAACTATAAAGTAAAAAATAAAATTGAAATGCGTTTAAAATACATATATAATCGTAGTATATATGGTATATAATAAAATAATTACATCAAAAACTATTCAATATTAAGCTCTTTTCGAACGTATCGACGATACGATTATAATGATGTAATTTATTAAAATTAAAACGTATTTTTTAACATATTTTAATCAATATTTGATATATCGTAGTATATATTGTATATAATAAAATAATAACATCAAAAAATATTCAATATTAGGCTCGTTTCGAACGTATCGACGATACGATTATAATGGTGTAATTTGTTAAAATTAAAACGTACTTTTTAACATATTTCATTCAATATTTGATATATGATTAAAACGTAAAATGAAATATAAAAAACTAAAAGGTATAAAGGGAATATATATTATAAGTTCAGGAGGTAAAGTGTAAATGTTAAGAGTTACCGTTTATAACTCCTGATAAATGTTATATATATATATATATATATATAATTGAGTAAATTATGGATTTGGTCCCTGTGGTTCTCATTTTTTTACTACTAAGGTCCCTAAACTTAAAAAATTATGGATCACGTCCCTGTGGTATTCAATTTTGCACTACTAGGGTCCCTCTTCCTAACTCTGTTAATGACAACTTTGTTAACCCAAGGGTATTAGAGTCTTTTTTACTTTATTCAACTTTTTTTAATTTTCTTTTTAAATGTTCATCTTCAAAACATGAATCTTCATCTTCTACACATGAATGTTCTTCATCTTCATCTTTAATACACTCAATTTATAAACTTTTTTCAAACCCCAAAATCAAAAATATAAATCAACCTCAAACTCAAAATCAAAACCAAAATATAAACATAAACCATGAATCAAAAACTTAAATCAAACCTCGAAATTATAAACATAATAAAACTCAAAATCCCCTTTTTTTTAACAAATCCAACCATCACCTACCTGTAGCTACCCACCACCATCATATTCTTGTTCTTCAGGTGAAATAGAAATTTGTTATTTCATCAAAGATCTGTATAACAATACACAATCAAATTTGGGAATTTTGGAGTCGCGGATGAACTTTCTTTGCATATCAATAAAGAAATCCACCACCAGCACTCCATCGTCTTCTCCATCTTCCACTACATCAATGGAAGAAACCCTAATCTTCACCGCCACCCTTCACTAGCCTGCCACCACTCTCTACCTCCACGAGACCGCCGTGTTCGTCTTTCAGTCCACACCACCTTCCAATTCTACGATGTACAAGAACACCTAGGCTACGATCGGCCGAGTAATGTCGTCGATTGGTTGATTAAAAAAACCAAAACCGCCATTGATGAGCTCACCAAGTTTCCGGCCGGGAAACCCACAAATTTCAGTTCGACCGAGCATCGTCTGCCATACCTGGAATCGTCGCCGGCCATCTATTCTTCTTCTTCAACCTTCGCCGGCGACCTCCCTCCGCCCAAGGTAATCCCCTCCCTATTTCTCCTCCTTGCAAACACCAACACGCCTATTTCGATTTCAAGGTTATAAGAGAAGACCTTCGATTTTTGGGTTGTAACAAACATGCAAGAGGCTGCTTTAGAAGGGGTAGGGTTATGTATGTGGTGTAAGCAAAACAAAAGGCAGGTTGAGTTTGCTCAATTCCATGGCATGACACATTGATTTGGGTTTCATTTTTTCTATGGTGATTTAGGAATTTAATGATTTAGGGCTTTTGGATCTCATTAAGTAGTTTGATTCAAATTCTAATTTTGGGTTTTGTTTTAGAGATGAAGGCTGTGTTTCGCAAGCATAAGCTAGCTGATAAGCTAGCTTATAAGCTAGTCCATCCAAACATGTACCAGGAAGCTAGCTTATCAGCTAGCTTATAAGCTAGCTTTTTGAAACGCTACTTTGAGTAGCTTATGAGGAGCTTATTGTAGCTTTTTCCAATTATACCCTTATTAATATTAATTATTAAATTCAAAGATACCCTTTTTGGTCATTTTACATACTCATAAGCTAGTTTTTGCCAAACATAATTTGTTCAACAGCTAGCTTATCAGCTACTAGCAAGCTTATCAATCAACAGCTAGCTTATCAGCTACCAGCTAGCTTATAAGCTACGCTTGCCAAACATAGCCGAAATATGGTGTTTGGATTCGTGTTCTTCAATCTCCATTCTTCTTTAACAAAAAAGATGCAGCTTCAATACATTTTTCTTGTTATAATAAAAAATAAATAAATAAAGTAAAAAGACTCTAATACCCTTGGGTTAACAGAGTTATCATTAACAGAGTTAGGAAGAGGGACCGTAGTAGTGCACAATTGAATACCACAGGGACGTGATCCATAATTTCTTAAGTTTAGGGACCTTAGTAGTAAAAAAATGAGAACCACAGGGACCAAATCCATAATTTACTCTATATAATTAGAATCTATTAGTTAGTTTTAATCTACGTATATATTAAAAGAAGGTTTTTGCTGATGTGATCAACATGAAATTGAGTGATTTCATTAATGATGATGTCATAATCTATTTTCATTTTTTTTTTCAAAATTTACATACCTAAAATTTCTCATTAATTTATTTGTTTCCCTTTTATAATTTACATTTTGTATCCTTATAATTATTTGATTAAATTACTTATTACCCCTTAGTTTTTCAATTTTCACTTTACATTCTTATCATATTAAGGTAAATAATGTATATGAATTAAAACCATTTAAGTTTTTTGTTTTTCTTTTTTATAAATTACACCCTTATAATCGTCTCGACAATACCTTCAAAATGAGTATAATATTGAATATTTTTTAATTTATTTATATTAGTAACTATTAAGAATAGATATAAATTAAGTTGTTTACATTTTATTACAATTCTATCGTTGATATTTTTGAAATTTAAAGATTCCTATTTTTAATCTAAATTCTTTTATAGATTATTTATAAATAATAAAAGTTTATTTTATTTAAAACGTTATTGTTGATGTTCTTTAAATTTAAAGATTCCATCCTTTTAATCTTACTAATTCTATAGATCATTTATAAATAATAATTTTTTTTAAAACCCTACAAATCAAAAACACTATACAATTTATTTCAGAATCCCTCCCGTTTTAGAATCATTCACGAAATCCAAATCTTTCAACAAAAGAATTTCAGATATATTAACAACTATTAGATGACTAAAATATTTAATAATAAAGTAATAGTAATTTTTTTTCATTTAAATCGTTGATTAGTTAGAATTATTTTAATAAATAATAATTCTCTACTTACTCAATTTCAAAGAAAGCTTGGAATAAAAAAATGAAAGAATATAATTTCCTAAATGGTTATGATTAAACTAAATCATTAATGTTTCTTTTATCAATTAACTAAGTTTATTTAAATTGTTAATTGGATATTACATTTGGTTTGTGGTGAATTATTTGTGAACTTTATAATGCAAATGTTAATTCTTATTAGAAACTAAAACAATATGTTTAAATCGTCCGTGTATTACACGGGCCATTAACTAGTAAAGTATTAAAGTCATAGATAATCAACTAATTTTAAACTCATTACCAAAATTTGATTTATCTTTTTCTAAAACAATTAAAGATTAAATGTGGAAAATCAAAAAATTTACGGTTCAAAATAAGAATCTTTTAGTTCTAAAAGAGTAAAAATAGAATTTACCATATATCAAAAAATTGTGATTAATAAAAAAAGTAAAAAATAAATACACAACATATGTTCGTGTTTTGAGTATAAAGTTTTTGATTTTTCTAAATAACTATTTGAACTTAGGAAAATCAATAAAGTTTTATATTTTAGGGTTAATTTCTCATATGCCCTTGTTAAACTTCAAATATCATATTTACTCAACCTGATTTACAAATATCATATATACTTGAGTGAATTACACTTTTGGTCCCTGTGGTTGTCACACTTTTTCAATTCTGGTCCCTAAATCAAACTAATATCAAAAATAGTCCCTGAGGTTGTCACTTTGTTTCAATTTTGGTCCCTCAAACTAACTTCTGTTAAATAAGTCAGTTAACTCAAGGGTATTTTCGTCCTTTTCATATTTATTTGTTTTCAATTAATAAATAAATAGATATATAGATAAATGGGACCCACCATCACTCTCTCTCCATCATCTCTCTCTCTCTCTCTCTCTCTCTCTCTCTCTTTTCTTCATCATCTTCAAACCACCACCACCCCCATCTCCACCACACCCACCCACCACACCACCACCACCATCATCTCCACCACAACTACACCACCACCACCACCACAACCACCAACACCCACCACCACCATAAACACCCACTACCACCAACACCAACACCAACACCCACAACCACAACCATCAACACCCACCACAACCAACCACCACTAACACCCCTCAACCACCAACACCCAAAACCAACACTGCCCATAGCCCACCGCCCACCGGCGAACACCCACAACCACCACCACCAAACCCCCCCCAACTCCCAATCTTCCATTTCGCCGGATTTCTGGTTTCCGGCACCGGCGTCGCTGAGAATTTTCCCGGCGAGTGATGGTGGTGGGTTTGAAGAAAACCCACATTGGAGTTGGTGGTTTCTTGGTTGTCGGAAACCGCCGCCAACCCGCCGGCGCCAGAAAGGTGAAAACAAGGTACAACTAGCTCCTCCGTCGTCTGCCGCCTCTCAAATCAAAGGGTAAGGGAATCCCCATCTTTTAAAAACAACAAAACCGCCACCTTTGCCGCCGTAACGCCGCCTCTCGAATTCAAAGGGTAAGGGCATCCCCTTCATCTAAAAACAACAAAACCGCCACCTCTGTCGCCGTAGTGTGCTGCCGGAGTTTCAAGAAAACCCCATTGAAAATCTTGAAAATGGAAAGAAAAAATTGAGGTTTTTGTGAAGAAGAATTGCTAAAGATGAGATAAATGGATGTGGAAATGAAGACCCATTTTCAGAAATTAAAGGTGGAGGTGGGTGGTGGTGGTGGTGGAGTTTCAAGAAAACTCCATTGGAAATCTTGAAAATATTGAAAATGGAAAAAAGAGGTTTTTGTGAAGAAGAATTGCTAAAGATGAGATAAATGGATGTGGAAATGAAAACCCATTTTCAGAAATTAAAGGTGGAGGTGGGTGGTGGTGGTGGTGGTAGGTTGGTGTTGGTGGTGGTAGAAATAAAGATGAAGATGATGAAGATGGTGGGTCCCATTAATCATGTTAATATATATATATATATATACACTTATTTATTAATAAAAGGTGGTAATGGTGATGGTGGGGCCCATTAGACATATAATAATATTTTTAAGTTAAAATAAATAAAAGCATTGAAAAGACGAAAATACCCTTGAGTTAACTGGCTTATTTAACGGAAGTTAGTTCGAGGGACCAAAATTGAAACAAAGTGGCAACCTCGGGGACTATTTTTGATATTAGTTTGATTTAGGGACCAAAATTGTAATTCACTCTATATACTTTTTCTAACTTATCAAAATATCATATTTACCCAAATAACTATTTTTATCAATTTTTACTTATTTTAAATTAGATTAAATTATTAGAAATTGATAAATGACTAATATACCCTCTTGAATGTACTTTTAAAATATTATTTAAACCCTTAACCCCAAAAGTTCTTAAATCTACCATGGATGATGTCATGCTTGAACCTGTAAAACCCACCAAGAAATCATCATCATGCACCAGAAAGAAAAACAATCTTAAAGTCGTCTATGTATCTTCTCTGATGAAGGGGAAGACCAGTGTTTCGAAATTTAGAGCTCTGATGCAGAAACTTACTAGTCGCACTCTGATATTAGTTCTTACCATGGTGGTTGTTTTAACACTGGCCCTGCGCCGGCGCCGACGCTCTGACCGCCACGATGACGATGGGTGTAGGTGGTGGGAAAGCGGTTGAGTGTAGGACTAGTAAAGAAGGGATGGTGAGTAGTGGGTCGGAGTACCCTTTTCTTATCTGACTTCTTTTTTAACTCAGGTTCAGATACTAGCTTGTTCGAGTTCGCCGACGGAGTTTTCCACCGGAAAATCAAGAAGGATAAAGTGTGAAGGGATCAATTGCGATTTTGAGCAAAATCTAGATTTCTAATTAGAAACCAAAAATGGCACCTGAAATCAAGAAATATCTCACCTTAAAATATCTATTTTTCTTCGATTTGCTTAAACAGACCTTAAAGGAAAATCAATTAAGAATGAAAAATGAAATGATTAAAATGGGCTTTTGAAGGTTCTTGTGGGTTTTACATCTGCAAGAATGATGTCATCCATGGTGGATGTAAGAAAATTTGGGAGATGTCATCTATGGTGGATGTAAGAAAATTTGTGATAGGGTAAGTGATATTTTAAAATTAGATCTAAAAGGTTATAATGGTCATTTATTTATTTTTAATAATTTAATTTAATTTAAAATTATTAAAAGTTGATAAAAATAATTATTTGGGTAAATATAATATTTTGATAGGTTAAAAAGAGTATATATAATATTTATAGATTAGGTTGGGTAAATATGATATTTTAGTTTTAAGAGTAAATTACATATTTGGTCCCTGTGGTTTGGTGTTTTTAACACTCTGGGTCCGTTTTGGAAATAATTATGGATTTGGTACTCGTGGTTTTTATTTTATAACGCTTTGGGTCCATGACTTTAACAGCGTTTGTTTTGGCATCGTTAAAGGACCCATGTGCAGTGCACATGATGGGTATTTTTGTCTTTACAATGCTTTTTTAATTCTTTATTAAAATTCAGGGACCAAAGATGTAATTTACTATATTGTACAATTAATAAAGAAATTAAAAAAAGGGTTAATTTCATGTATGCCCTTGTTAAAATTGAAAATATCATATTTGCCCAAGCTAATCTATAAATATCATATATGCCCTTATTAAGCTATTATAATATCATATTTACCCAAACAACAATTTTTATCAATTTTTAACCTATTTAAATTAGATTTAATTATTAAAATTAATTTAATGACTATTATACCCTTTATTAATTTAATCAGCACACACGCGCGCGCACATATATATATATATATATATATATTTCCTAATATAGATAAACACAAAATAATTCAATGAATGAATCATCCTCATCTGCATCTCTCTTTCAAACCTAAAAACCAGGAGATGACACTCAACATAGAAATCAGGAAATTCAAACCTAAAAACTAGGTGCATTCCAAGTTCCCAACTGCATCTCTCTTTCATCCTCATATTCGTTCTCTCTGTAAAAATTCTTTTCTTTTGTTACCCTTCTCTCTTTCTTCCCTAACTTTCAGAGGCATTTAACATCCATTAAAGAAAAGCTTCACACACCCACTAAACCCATCCTCAAGAAAATCAAGAAACTAAAGTGCAGACACACCATCCAACCCCTCTCATTAATGGGCCCAACAAGAAGATATGCTAAAAAAACAAAATCTTGAATTTGAAAAGGAGAAAGAGAAGAGATTGAGATGATATGAGATGCCTTCAAACTAAACCCACCCACAAATACCCTTATGCAAACCCCCAAAAATGTGGTCTTTTGGAGGTTTTTTCTATTTGCTTAGATTTTCATTATAGAAAAACAGAAAAAGCTACGAAACTTTCTCATCACCACAACCACATCAATTCATCTTTATTTAAATCTTTGTTCCCCATGGCCTTTTCTCATCTTCTTATAAATTTTTTCCCCATTGGAATCTTGAAGAAAATCTTGAGATCAGACAAGTAAGAAGATGAAAAGTGTTGCTTTTGATTCATCTCCTTATTTGTGCTATGTGATAAAGAAGAGGGTATAATAGTAATTTAATCATTTTTAATTATTAAATATGATTTAAAATGGTTAAAAATTGATTAAAATTATTATTTGGGTAAATATGATATTTTGATAATTTAACAAGGGTATATACGATATTTATAGATTAACTTGGGTAAATATGATATTTTCAGTTTTAATAAGGGCATATATGAAATTAACCCTTAAAAAAATATATAATTTAATCCTCTTCATATGACTTTCTACGGCCACCACCTCTATCTACAAAACCCTAATCCTGCGCCTCCTCCACCGCCCACCTACACCTACACCGCCAACCGCCCATATCACCACCGCTCACCTTCATCACCGTATTCACCATTAACCGCCCATCTCCAGTTCTCCACCACTGTTTTCACCATCAGCCGCTCACCTCCACCTGCGTTCACCGTCGTATAGCAGCCGGAGAAAACATGATGAGAAACCACAACAGCCTATCGCCGCCTCCTCCCCACCACCGGCGACTTCACCTTGGTTCCACACACCGACCACTGTGATTTCACATCTGACCCGTCTCGAAACCCACGTAACTCAAGTGAAACCCATATGCATCTCCTTCATCATTCTCTATGCTTATTCCCTATTGTTTTCATTTGAAGAGTTTGATATAAAGATTGAAGGTTTATTATTTTGAAAATTTCGTTCGAAGATATTTTTCCATATTCAAGATTTTATTTTACACAAAGATTGAAGATTACATATTTGATATTAAGATTGAAGATTGTTTTCTTTATTTTTTTTAGATTATGATTTTGATTCGGATTCAATTTCTTTTTGGGGGTTTTTTTCTTGTTTATTTTGATTTAGATTTAGTATGTGAATTAGGGTTTCAATGTTCTTAAATTCTAGTTTTGTGCTTGGATATGTGATTGAGATTTTTTATAATAGTTCTATGTTTGATTTGTGGATGTTCTGTACTTCTGTAGATTTATTAAGTGTTTGGATGTATCTTAATATGAATTTCTGAATTTCTTTGAATCTGGTTCCAAAATCTGGGTTCTTGAATTGATGAAGGTGATGTGAAGAAGAAGAAGACCAGTAAAAAGACGAAATTACCCATCATGTGCACTGCACATGGGTCCTTTAACAATGCCAAAACAAACGCCGTTAGAGTCACGGACCCAAAGCGTTATAAAATGTAAACCACGAGTACCAAATCCATAATTATTTCCAAAATGGACTCAGAGTGTTAAAAACACCAAACCACAGGGACCAAATATGTAATTTACTCTAGTTTTAACAAGGGTATATATGAAATTAACCCTCTATTTTAAACGATTAAATTTTTAAATATTTCTTAAACAAATAATTTATTATATTTACCAAACAAAAAGGAAATACAATTTCTATTGGTGTATCAAAGTTCAAAGTTCAAAACATCAATAAGATAATAAAATCAAATGATTTAGTAATTACTCAATTTTTATATTTAAATGATAATCATAAAAATAAAAGAAGTTACAGATTATTTAATTTTCATATCAAATTCAAATTATAAATCATAGTGATTGTCATTTAAACACGAAAAAGATATATTAATTAATGAAAATGGTGCGTCTTATTATACTTTGACATGTATTATTGTTTTAGATAATCGTATATTTTCGAATCAACTTATGCTTACCAGCCAAAGTTTATCACATGTGAGCCTCCGTTGTCACAAGCATTTTAGCAGGATCCAAATTCAAACCTACAAAAAAATGAGATTTCCACTAATCCCATTAGCTTTATTGGTGTGACAACCTAAGTAGTAATTTTTTCTCTCTCACTAACTTGTCGATACTTGAAGAGGAAATTGCATTTCTGGTTTGTTTTACACATGTTTGAAAATATTGTTTAGAACTTTAATTACTCAAGTCAAAGTATGCAATACATTTAGGTTTTAGAAAATTCAAAGGGGTGTTTGAGATATCTAAGATGCTTATGATTTATTTCATTGTGGTAACAATAATAAAGTTTAGTGCCGTTCCAAATAATAATAAAGTTTAATGTTTTGATTGGGGAAAAAATTAAATTGCTTATATCGTTTTGGAAAAATGGATAAAGAATTTTTAAAAAGTATTTCATCATAACTTGGAGGTGTTTCGGATTGCTTATTTAAAGTGTTTCTCTTATTTCCTTCAAAATAATAATAATAATAATAATAATAATAAAGTTTAATGTTTTGATTGGGGAAAAAATTAAACTGCTTATATCGTTTTGGAAAAATGGATAAAGTAGGAATCAATCAACTGTCTCGTTGCCAATTAATGTAGAGCCAAAGGCAACTATCGCGATGAATTGTTAAAATGTGTGCCTCCTTCTGGGGAAGCGCGCATGCAGGTGCAGGAAGGAAGCTTCTGCACAGTAGACAATAGTGGTGAGCAAAAAAATCGATCCCCGAAAACCCGACCCGAACCGACTTGAAAAAACCCCGAAAAACCCGACCCGAAAAAACCCGAACCCGAATTCCCCGAAAACCGAAATCCCCGAGGATTGGTCGGGGTCGGGTGCGAAAAGTCGTGCCCCGAAACCCCCGTCCGAAAAACCCGATTTTTGATTTTTTTTGATTTTTTTAACATATTTTATATGTTTCATATATTTCCAAATCAACCCTTATAGTTGAATGTTTCATTGATTATTTTGAGTGTTAGATTAAATAGTTTGAATAGTTAACTACTTAATTTGATTTGAGTCTTGAACTCTTGATTACTTGAGTTTGTAATAAACTGTGTTTTTAAAAAAAGTCAAAAAAAATTGGGTGACTCGAAAACCCCGAAACCCGAAAAACCCGACCCACCGAAAATCGGGTATCGGGGCCTCCATTTTCCCCCCGAAACCCGAAATCCCGAAACCCGAAAAACCCGTCCGATGCTCACCCCTAGCAGACAATGAATCTATGGGTCCCATGCCTTCATCCAAACAGGTGCCTCCTAGGCGGAGAGGAGGGCTTAGGATCTTTTTAAAAAGTATTTCATCATAACTTGGAGGTGTTTCGGATTTGCTTATTTAAAGTGTTTCTCTTATTTTCTTTTTGAGGTTTGAAACAACAAATAAGGTAAAATGAGTGTTTGGACTTTGAATTGCTAAAAAGACGGAGCTTTATGGCTGGTACAAAAAATCAAACAAGGAGTTTTAAAAAAGTTAAATCATATTTACTTATTTGCTTCTCTTTTTCAGCTTATATCCCCAAATTATACATTTACCATTATTTTAATAAAACTCTTACCTCTTTATCTCTTAATCTTTATTCCTTTTGGGTATTTTATACAAACTAGTAGTATACCCGCGCAATTCGGCGGGATGTAAATAGTTTACTGTGATTTATTCAATTTGAAAATTGTCGATTTTATCCAAGATGTTACCATGTAAAATTCAAATAACCATACATCTCTCAAGTTGGTGTTAGTATATCCTAAAACTCTCTAATTGAGACCAACCACCAAGAATTATATCCGCTAAATGTTAGTGACAACTCTTACCTAGTGAGTATATACTACATAAACAATGCTAGAAATATCATTTTAATGAACTAAAATCCTACCCAATAGATTAAGTTAAAGCGCTAATTTTACCTATAAGGCTACACGCACCCATGCCATCGGCTTCATGCGGGTATGCCCGCCGGCTTCAAAAAAGCCCGGCGGGTTGGGTGTGCGATGGAAGGAAGCCGGCGGGTTATATGCTGTACGGTTCGGGAGAGCCGTTGCCAAACGGCTCTCCAACGGTCAAAAAGTATTTTTTTCTTTTTTTTTTCAAATCATTTATATATATATATATATACCAACTACTCTCTTCTACATACACTTTCATCTCAATATACACCACACTTTCATCTCAATATACCAACTATTCTTCTTCATCACACTTTCATCTCAATATACACCACTACTCTCTTCTACATACATCCACAATGGCACAACCCGAATATTGGAACGATTCATCATCCACGGATACCGACGAAGAATGGGAACAAGATGCGCAAATGTTTGCTATGTTCGTTGAACAAGCAAACGCATCATCACCATTGATTCCTCGTTCGAAGGCCCCTAACATAGACAGGGGTCGGGTAGAAGGTAACGCAAGGCTAATCGCGGACTACTTTTCCGATAACCCGACGTACCCGGAGGAGATGTTCAAGCGACGTTTTAGGATGTCGAAAAATCTATTCATACAAATAGTGTATGATTTAAACACACGGTACCCATATTTCCAACAACAGTACGACGTTGCGGCGTTGCCGAGTTTTTCTCCATACCAAAAGTGTACGGCGGCAATTCGGCAACTGGCGTACGGAATAACCGGTGACGCATTTGATGAGTACGTCCGCATGGGAGACTCAACGACACGCCAGTGTCTAAACAACTTCGTTTTGGGAATTATACAAATGTATGGAAAAGTATATTTACGCAAGTCGACTTACGAAGATATTCAGCAGTTGTACGCCGCACACGAAGAGCGTCACGGATTTCCCGACATGCTCGGTAGCCTTGACTGCATGCATTGGGAATGGGCGAATTGTCCGGTTGCATGGCAAGGTCAATACCATCGAGGCGATAAACCGCATCCGTCAGTCATTTTAGAAGCGGCGGCCTCCCAAGACGCATGGATTTGGCACGCATTCTTTGGTTGTGCCGGTGCTATGAACGACCTAAACGTGCTCAATCATTCGCCCCTCTTCGAAGATGTGTATGACGGAAAAACACCCGACCGAACTTTTCAAGTAAATGGGGCCACCTACAAGCACGAATATTATCTCGGGGATGGGATATATCCGGAATGGGCTACTTTTGTCAAAGCGTTTTCCTATCCGAAAGACGCTAAACGAATTAAGTTTAAGGGGGCGCAAGAAGCGGCACGTAAAGATATCGAACGAGTTTTCGGCATCCTCCGAAAACGTTGGAATATAGTCAAACAACCGGCGCGCGTAATGGAGACATGTACGATGAGCAACATTATGTATGCGTGTATCATATTACACAATATGATAATCGAAAACAAAAACAAGGCCATTTGTGTTGTCCCGCACGATCTTCCGGATCCACTGAACCCACAACTCACTGAGGAGCAACGTATGACGAATCTTCTCCAAGTGAGAAACTTAACTATTCACCATAATCTTCGGGCGGATTTAGTGGAACATATTTGGAATCTCGATATTGATTTGTAATTTTTTATTAATGTTATGTAATTTTTTTATTAATGTTATGTAATTTTTTTTAATATTATGTTTATTTAATTATTTTTAACAATATTATTTATTTAATTATATTATTTATATAAAATAAATTAAATAAATTAAAAAGTGAGAGGGTTGGGAGGGTTGGGTGTGAGTTGTAGAGGGTTATGGGAGGGTAAAGAGAGGGTTGGGAAAAAGCTGATGTGTCAGCTGATGTGGCATTAAAAAAATGAGTGGGTTGAGAGGGTTGAGAGGGTTGGGTGTAGGTAGCCTAACGTGCTTAACGGGGTAAGCCTTAGGTAAACAACCATTTAGTTGAAATGTAGTACGGTAATCTCGAATTTTAGAAGATGAAATTTGAATCAGATTTCACAAAAACGAATTATTAAAAATAAAATTGTAATTAACTGAAACAAATTGCATACAAATAGTTTCATATATACATTCATTCTAAAATGCAATGATACCAAACCCATTTAATAAATTTGGTAAAAAAAGGTCAAGAGATTTATAATTAGAAAAATGACATCAAACCCATGTTAACCAAAACGGAAAATTGCATTAAAATGGAACCAACTATCATCGAATTCCTATTTTGGGGAATTAACTTATAATTTTATCATTTTGGGGTTTACAACAAACTTTGTATTTATTTAGGGGTCTGGTTTACCTCTACAACAGGTAACCGTTAAAAAATAATGATGTGGCAACTAAAAAAATAAAAGAATATATATATATATATATATACGTGGCAATTTACTTCCATATCAGCATTTTATTATTATTTAAAAAGATAATAAATTAAAATAAAACCCATCCTGTAAACCTAACCGTCACCAAGTTCCTTCCCTTGTCGCCGTCATGATCTTTGTTGCCGGCTCGCCGCCCTAGCAGGTTCCTTCTCATGTCGCCGTCACCAAGTCTCTCCTCTTAGCCGCCATCGTTGTTTTCAGCGGCGTTGATATTTCGGTGCCAGCGCTGCTGCCATTATTTTGACCGGTGCTCCAACCATTAATCTTCCGGTGGTTGTGTTTTCGCCGTTCATCATAAAGATATATTTCATATCGTTGGTTCAAACCTTAATCCAACATAAATGGTGGTCAAGATGGTGTCCGGCCTGGCATCGCATAACAGCAGTGAGTCTTAGGGACAATTCTGCACTTCCTTATGGCTCTTTCTTCTATTTTTAGTTTATATCTTGTAAGCTATTTGTTGGATTCTTGTAAGTTATGATGCTGTGCTTGATCTCGGTTTTTAGATGGGTTATCAAGTAATTTTACTAATTGTTTTTTATTTAGTAAAATTATTTTTATTGTATTGTTAAAAAGGAAATTTTAGTTTGAATAGAAAATGAGATGTTAAATTCGTTGGTATAAAAAGAATATGATGCAGAACTTATATGGTATAAAGAATTTAGTTTGAATAGAAATTTTAGTCAAGTTTCTATAACTATTTTTTTAGTTATTTTTATTTTAAAATATGACATATAAATTTTTTTATATGCCATGTCAACATTTTAGATCTGATGTGGAATCTTAGTTGGCATAT
>CM058047.1:37731577-37784149 GCA_030169165.1 Centaurea solstitialis
GAATTCTTGATCTTTTTTAATCACATGCCCTCTTTTGAGTGTGTTTAGAAAAGAATTGATCTGATACATCTCATCATAATGTGCATCTTACAGTTGATAGCAACTTCTTTCGTTAACTTCAACTTTTCATCCAAACCTAACCCTACATAATAGAGAATTTATGATTTATGTATGAGTTTTGTTTGTTAGGTTGTTCGCATTCTCATCTTTTTATAAAAAGCCATTATATCCAAATTATAGGCTGTACTTGTGTTTTTATATGTGTTTTACATTTTTGCTTAACAATTTCTAAATTAGAGATCTCTCAAAAAGTATAATTCTATACGTTGAGACATATATGAGATATATCAATATTCCATGTTTCTTAACTTTATTTTTGGATGAAGAAAATATATTGGCTTCATTTGATTTCCAAATATCATGACTTTTTGAGTTATATTAATTATTTTATGAACAAACATCCAAACACACCACCAATAACCATTAATCCATTATATATTTAATTATTTAAATTGTCATGGAATATATTCATTAATTATTGAGCACTTTTACACTATATGCCTATATAAGACGTTATACTTATTCCGCAAGAAAATAATGAATTTTAGTATACCTCATGAAAGGTGTTAGTCTACAATTTGACAATGATTTATGTAAATAATTTGATCATCTATTAAACATTTTAAAGGCAAATATATAAGGTTATATAAATAGGTTAGGATTTGGTAAGAAGTTGAAGCTAACGTGAGAAATAGTTATCAACCGTTGGATTAGACTTAGGCCTTGTTTACTTCAAGCTGACCAGCCCAGCTCGGTCAGATTCACTGACTCGGTCAGCAGAGTCAGTGTGTTTACTAAGTTACTGATGCTGACCGAAAACTGACCCACACATTGACCGAGAACTGATCCAGTCATCATTAAAATGTCGCTTACCCCAGTAAGTTTTAACATTTCCAGACCTTGCCCTTCCCAAAATTTGCCCAACTAAACCCAAAAGAAAAAAAAATGGAAAGAAATACTGAAACCCCATAATCGTTTCTTCAGGATAATCAAAACCTACAAACCCCATAAGGGAAAATTGGAAAGAAATACTGAAAAATCCCCCAATCTTTTCTTCAGGATAATCAAAACCCACAAACCCCATAAGAAAAAAAATGGAAAGAAATACTCAAATCCCCCAATCTTTTCATTAGGATAATCAAAACCCACAAACCCTAGAAGAAAAAAATGGAAACCCTGGTCCAATCGAGTAAAGATCAAGATTTAACAACCTATCTATTGAACACAGAGAAGAAAAGAGGAGATGGATACATGCTGATTTTGGGGGATTAAAAGGACAAAAAAAAATGGATTTAAAGGATGCAAATGAAGATAATAATGATAAACAACAGGTAGATAAGAGTGGCTGATCTTTATAGTGCCTCTTTGTAGAAAATGAAACAAGTTTCCTACTTCATGTAGAATGGATCTTTTCTTCTAAACTCATATAAAGAGATATGAAATGTTTTGATGGGTTTCTTGGGAATCGTGATATGCAAATGGATGAGGATGACATGAGGCTGAGATATGTGGATTGTGCGTATTTATTAATTGAGTTTTTTTTTTATTATATATATAGTGACTCTATGTATATATGTGTGTATGTGTGTGTTAAAATTGATAAACAGAAATAGTATTTGATTCTTTAAAAAAATGAAATCAGATTTTCATAAAATTTGTATTTTATGGTTTAATTTGGCATTTAAACCTATAAAACGAAGCATAACATTCACAAGTAGTTATTTTAAGTAATTTGTGTTTAGTTAAATAATTGATAATAAAAATAATTACATTTTATTAAACATAAAATGAAAAAAAAGGTTAAAATAGTCATTTTCTTAATCAATAAGCACTTACCAAAAATACCTGGTAAACACTCTAACCCAAATAACACTTATCAGAATCAGCACTTAACCTGGTCAGCACTCTTACCCGGATCAGAACTTATCCGGTTAGAGCAAGTAAACAGCCCCTTAAACTCACATTAAGATGAGATGCATCAGGATGCACCAGATTTATTATTTTTAAAGCATAATTCATAGAAGGACATGAGATTAAGAGTTCGGATCCACTTCTCATCGTTAACTAAATATTTCATGTGATCCTTTGATTATATAAATATATGATAAAACTTATTTATTTAATGACATCCAAAAAGAGGAATAGATAATGAATTAGTCAAATGAAGTAAGATCATATCCCTCGTTACATGTTATTATACCTTTATCTGTTGTATAGGGCCTTTATGTTCCAATAGTGACATCCTATTTTTACAATTAAGCGTATACATGGTGCCTTACAATTCATCCAAAATTAACGTTTTTTTAGTTATAAAAAAAGTTTAAGGAAAATGAAAATTTAGAAAATACATTTACAGTTTTCACAAGATTTTTAAGAAAATGAAAAGTTTCTGTTTTTTAATTTCTATATAAATTAGAAAACTGAGTTTAGTAGTTTTCCAAAATTTTCTAAAAGAAAAAATGAAAACTCCATCATTTCAACCAAATGCGTTTTCTAAAATTTTCATAGAAAACTAAAATGAAAACTCAATTCCATTTTCTAAAAACTTTTTATAGGAAAGTAAAAACAATTTTCTACAACTAAAAGACCCTAAGCTTTTTTTAGAAAATAATTGATAAGATAGTGGTGAACCCGAGTTCGGGCAAAAGAGTGTTAGCCTAGTGGTAAGGCTTGGGCACTACATAGTGGTGAACCCGAGTTCGAGCCCTGGGGGACGCATTCTGGAGGTACGGGGGCTTCGACCCCGGGCTGCATGCTTTAGCAGTCGGGCTTCGACCCAAAATTGCCGAGGATTAGTCTGGGCCCAATGTGGTCTGGGATACCTCTTCAAAAAAAAAATTTAATAAAAATAATTATGAAAGTTCAATATATATGGTTTTAACTTTTAAGCATATATATATATATATATATAAACATTTCAAGTTGGTAATATTAATATTGCACAATGAAACTTTGCATGTAAAATGCACCATAATATTGCCAATACATTTTCGGGGTTAAGTTCTGGTGAGACTAAGCCTTTTTGGTGAGACCGGTGAGACCAACATATTTTACTTGAAAATTCACATCAAAACATTTGTGAGGGTAAAAAAAAATTGAACATTCATCGTTAAAACATACTAAAAAACACTATCGAATTTTTTTTTCCAAAAAAAGGTTAAAAAACGGAACCTTCACAGCATGTGTTTTTGTGAAGGTTCACATTATATATATGTAACCTTCACTGAACTTGAGCTGTGAAGGTTTCGCTTTTTAGTTTGTTTTCGATATTTTTTTGCATCGAAAGTGATTTTTAGGTCTGCGTATTCGAGTTGTATGTACATTCATGGAGATTTTTTGTGAAGTTTCATACGTTAGGTATTGGTCTTACGCGGTCTCACGGTAACAGCTTGGTCTCACCTGATCCTAAGTCAACATTTTCGTAAAACACATTATGCAAATATTGTAACATTGCTAAAACATATAAGCTCATATTGCATATATAATGTATATTCTAAACCTCCTATGACTAAACTATACAGGGAAAATCAGATACGTTAATACTTGACATAGTACAAATGCTTTCTGATATATATCGATCCTTATTGAAACTAGGGATTTTGTTACATTCTAAAATTAAAATAACAACACACTCTATGTCCCCATATACATACTAAAAATATTGTTTTCGTTCATTTTCTATTAATATATCAAAATACTTTTAAAATGCTAAACATTTTAAACATATAATGCAATGAATGCAAATCATTCTAAAAACACACTAGCCATAGTGTCATACTCATTTTGTAAGTCACATGAAGACTCACCTAATTATATAGGGTTTTTGGACCTGAGTTAAATAACTAATTCTGAACTGATACTAAGTACATTTGTTGAAAATATTGATACTAAAGTCATACTGACGTGTACTACACCGCCCCCAACAAAGGTTAAACACAACCTTACATTCGAGCTTGGACCTCCTCCCATTGGCTAAACATGAACTCGGGTTTGACCACGAAAACCCGACTTACTTTGACCAACTAGGCAGGTGCTTGGGTGTGAACTATGACCTAGCTTTCGGTCTAGCCATTCCTAGCCGGGTATCGACCTATGTGATAAATGCACATACTTTTAAGCAGGTAATTAACCAAGTAATTCATAATGTAAACATACATGAATATTTGGTTTTTCACAAAGTGAATAGATAGCCTTAAATCTTAATATGGTCAAAATGAGAAACTAAAACGGTAAGTTTGATGTTACCTTTTGCAACTGCTATAGATATCGGATATGCTCACACTGTGTAAATCCATGGTTATTCAGCATAAGCATCAAACTATACCACTATTGTTCTGTCTCAAAAAGGAAGCATGATCAAAGACCTCAATAGTTTTTTATGTGAGCAACAAAATTGAAAACTTCTACCAAAAGTAGCAGTGAAAAAGGCTAAAACAGTAAGATCAACTACACAATAAAATGCCAAAAACACTTCTCTATTGTTAAAACTAGTTTACAACTAGCAATGCATAAGATACAATCAAGAAAAGCTATCCTTGACATAACCATGTGAGTTTACAACATCAATCCCAAATTGGGATCCTAACATTATAGATTTCTGGAATGATTGTTTTAAACAAATAAACCAAACGAATGCAAGCAAGACAAATATATCCCATTTGGAGGTGGGGTTTGGGGAGGGTAAGATTTACGCAAATCTGAACTCATTTTTGAGAATTGTATAAACCAAAACGTATGAGCCCAATATATCCCATTTGGAAGTTGGGTTTGGGAGGGTAAGATGTAAGCAGATCTGAACTCATCTTTGACAACAGTATAAACCAAACTAAGCGAACCCAATATATCCCATCTGGAGGTGGGGTTTGGTGAGAGTAAGATGTACACAAATCTAAACTCATCTTTGACAACAATATAAACCAAAGCAAACGAGCCCAGTATATTCCATCCGGAGGTGGGGGTTTAGGGAGGGTAAGATGTAAGTAGACCTGAACTCATCTTTGACAACAATATAAACCAAACTAAACGAATCCAGTATATCCCATCTGAAGGTGGGGTCTTGTGAAGGTAAGATCTATGCAGACCTGATCTTAGCTTTGACGATAGTACAAACCACACCAACAGGCCGGTACATCCCACCTGAAGGTCGGTTCTAGGTAGCGTAAGATGTAGCATAACTAATCTCAGCTTGACAACTGAATGTGACTAAAAATTTCTTGGATTGAGAGTATAACTATGCCTTCCGAACAAGAATAGGATATGGGAAAAGACTCTTTCTTTCTTGGATCAAAATTTCGAATGGAATATTGTTATGCAACAAAGAATAAGAAAATCATAAGGAATACAATCAATACAAAGAATATCTTTATCATGAGCCACCTGTTTGATGATATACCATTGAGGTACCTCATTAGTTGCCCTTGTGCCCCTTCTACATTCGCCAACGTATCTTCCATATTTTCGTCAATCCTGTCATCCAGTTACAACACTATTCATTGAGTTTCTACTCTATTTTACACACACGAAAAGTCGAAAACATCAACAAGAGCAAAGTAGGATAGATAGAAGAAAAAAGTTGTTTTCTCCGAAGAGCAACATATAGACATCTTTTTGTTTCCATATTTGCTAATGATGATACGAGATCCTGTCTCAAACTAAGTGTCCACATTTCTACTTTTAGTTTTGTCTCAGAATAAGCGTCCACTTTCCAAACGTGATGCCTTACTTTCCAATTCTATCATAAATGCAGATAAGAACATTAAGGTTAAAAGTCAATGTATTTAACCAGGTAAACAAGCTTTTATCCTGATGGTAGCAGCATTTGAAAAGCTTGGTATGAGACTAACCTAATTGCAAGCTCCCCTTGCTGTGAAACCATGGTTGCCAATTGTGTGAAAATGGTGCCCAACTCATGAATAGTTGACTCAACATTGTGAAGAGCCTCAGCTCTGCTCTGCATATAACTATCTTGTAATGGGACCATCTGTTGTTGTTGCTGTATCAATGGCTGAGATTCTCCATCTGCCTGCTTCCTGAAAAGTAACAGAAAATAACAGAATTAAGAAACAACTGGATAAATCCAAGGTTCTCAGTGAAACCATTCATTCATTTATTTTTATGTGAAGGTAGACAAGTAGTTAAGTAGGCCTTTACTAAGTGGACTAGGGGTCTGTTTCTTAGCAGCTTAATGACACCCACTGTTTTGTAGTGGCTTAATGGTATAAGAAATGGCTTATTCAGTAAGCTTTTGGGGGAGCTTTTAAGTTTTTCCAAACCTATCACTGCCAATTAAAAAATATGTTTCTTCCATCTATGAAAAAGCTCTCCGGAACAAAAACCTTCTCGGTCTACACAGACATATTAATCCACACATACAACTTTATCTATACAGGATTTAATAGAAAACCAACCAAACAGCCACTAAGTAGTTAATATTTTAATGGCCTAAGTGGCTACGAAGTCACTTCAAGCCTTCAAGGAGTTGCAAACCAACTTGATGAATTCAATTGACCAAAAAAATTGATTTCTAAGTGCATATCTGAGAAGAAAGTCCCTTTAATAACATCAATAGAAGCATGGCACTAATAAAAAACGATGTGCCACTTTAAGACTTAATGAATCCATCTCGTCTTTACCTGGGGAACAGCGGAGATGAACTTGAGGAATTCTTGACCCAAGGAGGAGGAGAAGTTGATGCATTAGTTGTGGATCTGTTAGCTAAGGGATGTTGGCGGGCAAATGGATTAGCAGTCTCCTTAGAACCGCTTGCAGAAAATAACTGCCTTCTATTTTCATGAACCTTTAAGTTCTGCATCCAAAAGATCACAAACTTAACAAATAAGAGGCGTGTGAAGAAAGGGCTGGAAGTAAAATAACAGCATCGGTTGCTAGATTTATCATGCAACACATTTACACCTCTGTCCGCATAGTAAGGACTTCCTTGAACTCCTTTGTGGCGCCCAACAGACGATTCTTCAGATTATCAACAACCGTAGTTGAATGGGTAGTTGTGTCACTTGAAATGCTTTCACTTTCATTTTGTGAATTACAAACAAGCTGCAAATCCACCACAGCTGCATTAAGTGCAGTAATGTCCTGCTTGATGACAGCAGTCAATTCTTGAATTTCCACGGTTGGATCATCAAAAACGGAGGTCC
This sequence comes from Centaurea solstitialis, assembly GCA_030169165.1. Taxonomy (NCBI): domain Eukaryota; kingdom Viridiplantae; phylum Streptophyta; class Magnoliopsida; order Asterales; family Asteraceae; genus Centaurea; species Centaurea solstitialis. The sequence continues at coordinate 37,738,792 of CM058047.1, forward strand.
TTTTAGCCACTGGAAGAACAGAAAAGATCATGTCAAAGCTTTTTTCATAGGACCATACAGATTAACTTTGAGAAACATGCAACATCTGATAAAGATTTACCATTATATTGACTATTAGCTTTGCAATATAAGGAAACATTTTTTTTTGTTATTATGTAATTAAGCATTAACGTATGTATACTAACGATGTCTCTAGGGCCTTAAAATATATTATCTGGCTATAAACAGTGGAAGTCTCCAATGGTCAAATAAGTTGGAAGCTATGAAGATGCAAGAAGCTTAGAAACTATGCACACTTGGTTGAGGTTATAAACACATTTAGTGTCAATCAAGATGGCTTTATATGTGATGGAGCTTTCATAAAGACCATCATTTTTCATTTTCTTATCAACGCTGAAGTGCAATTAAATTGGGAACTTAACTAGGAATTCATCTGTCATCTTAATTCATTGATACAAAATCATGGTTATGCATTGGAAGTTTATACAGATGCAATATTCTTGCATGATCCTCTGTAAATACATTATCTTCTTCACTGAAAGGGGCAAGCCAGCCAGTGTGGTGGGGAACACTGTGCTGCAAGCTAAGCTGTTCACCTTGTAGGATGAGATAGAGAAAGCATGATGTGCTTGTTTCAAAAGACTTTATAGTATAACGGCTATATTCTTCTTTCACTTAGTCTCCCTCTGCCTTGATTTTCTATTTAATATGAAAGCTCCAACCCACAACACACAGATGGGAAAAATCTTGCTACTGATTCTGCTAGATTATGTTTGTACCTTTTATTAGGTTGTACATTATGTTTTGTCGATTTAACATGAGAATGATAATATCACACAAACTAGCATTTGATTCCATAACTAAACTATTTGAAGAAATAGTCTTGTTTAGAGACTCCAAATTTCTTAATGAGTAACGATGAAGTTTCATAATCTCTTATAAACAGGGGATTAATTCCATTCCAAAAAGGCCAAAACAACACAAATAGATCAATTCCTCATTACTGAGAGAGGATTAACTAGAAGGGCAACCTTCCTAATGTCCAGCTTAGTCGAGCAATAATAGCATTTTCTTCTTCCACCTCATGTAAGAACATGTGCAACATGGAGTCATCATAACGTACATAATCTTAGATACATACATAATCTTAGATAAATTTCATAAGCATTATGTTGTGTTTCCATAGGTGACAGGCATACAGACTTCATCCGAAGGCCTATAGACAAGTTAATCAATGGCTACAGACTTTGATCTCAAACACACAATGTTGATCTTCTAGACCTATGCATTTACATGGGTATATCGGATATATGTATGTTTATCAGCATAAAAATGAAGTCAATCTTGAGCCTGATAATTTAACACATCCACCATGAATTTGCATAAGAGGCTAAGCAGACGGTGATTCCTCCTTTTTTTTGTGCGTATATCATAAATTTGTAGTTCTTTTAGTTTTCGTTATTGTATAAGGTCAATCTTTTAAGAACAAAGAAACTAGAGTACCGGGTTGTATGTGATAGCTATTCTGTATCAATGTTTTGTCTATAAATATAATGGAGTATATATATATACATTACACAAGAGTATTTATATGGGGGTAGTGTCATCTTTTGAGCCCCATCTCCACACATAGTCTGCCTGCCAGTGTACATACCAGGGGTTCCACAATCACTATCCATTGCAAATTTTAAAATAGATGCACTCTCCCAGCTTTTTATCAGATTATAGAGTAGATTAAAACATAAGGGGAGCTCAATCTCTGAAAATTTCAAGTAACACCATTATATTCAATCTAAGATATCTGCTGATGTTTTAGACATTAATATTTCCTAAGATTTCAAATCTCTATAAGATGCTAAAGCACAATCATATAAACTATTTTCAACATATGGATTAACAATGCATCCATGTTCCAACATCTTAATCTAAGTAACTCACATTTAGCAACAAATCATGTCTAGCTCAGTTGGTCTTTCTAAGGGCGGTAACATCCTAAGGGATGTGGATGGGATCCCAGTCTACCTGGTTCGATCCCAAGGGAAGTCAATTTGAGGGCTTGACTCATGAGGAGTACCCGGTACTTGGGTTGGTCCAGACTGTGGTTGGGCTCTAGGTCCAACGTAAGCTGTGCCGGGACAACGGCAGATTAGTGGGCTGCCCGTGGATGCCCGATACCGCCAGGTAGGCGTGCGTGTGTGCGTGTTCGTGGATTCGATGCCGCTATGCCTTCCAAAAAAACTCACATTTAGCAAGTTTAGCTAGCTTCTGCGACGTCTGATGAATTCCGTATCCAATTTTGGAAGCTCTCTTGTTGAATTCCGCCTGGAATGCAACCTTGGATCGCGATCCAACACCTCGGTTGTTAACCGTCACGGTTGCATTTAACGATCTTCTTAGCCTCTCGGCTATCCCCGAAAACTCCTGCGTCCGATCTCGATACGATGATTTCACGTTCATCATTTAATGATTGTGTATTTATAGATTCAAATCGAAGAAAAAGGTGGAATTTGATCCTGAAAATCCTAAACTAGGTGAGTGATTTCAGGCGGCATGATAATCAAATCTAATATTATGGTATCTGAATATGAATCTTTTGGATTCTTTGACTGTGGATTGAATCGAATAATAAGTAGATCGATTCAAAACCCTAAGACGATGGGATTGCGATTTTATTTGAATGTTGAGATGGCCTTCTTTTCGAACCAAAAATATAACTGAAAACGGTTTATAGTTTCGGTGACCAATCTTTTGAAGCCACGGTGTATTCGATAAATTTGTACACTATGTGGGCTCGTCGGGCTTCCCACACGGGCCGCGCTATGGCGAAATCGGTTTCCCGCACGTTCCAGCGACATCGGGCCTCCTTATAGGCAATCCCACTAATTCGCTGTGATCCGACCCAACCTATGACTGAATCCGATCTGCAGGTTTTAGGGGTGCTATGGACCAACCCGAACCCGGCCCCGAAGAACCAAATCCAGAGTCTAGATATTTCAAGAAAAGTGTCGTCCGTGGGAATCGAACCCTATTAGTGTGGCTTTCACCCCACACCCCCAAGGATGTTACTTATCCAACTGAGCTAAGCCCCTTTTATCTTTTTTTTATTGATATATATCTATATATAATAAAAGAGTAACTGATCTGCCACGTGTCGTGCTCTGATGAGCCAAATTGCCACGTGTCGCGTTCTGGTGAGCCGGTTTCGGTTATCAAAACAATAAATAAAATAATGTAAAAGATAAATATCACTTTCAAAAATCCTCTCCATGATTAAATCAAACGGTTTAAAAAATCCTCTACATAATTAAATTAAATCTTTTAATCCAAACTATAGATAAATATGAAAACAATAAATAGAATAATGTAAAAGATAAATATCACTTTCAAAAATACATAATTAAATGAAACGGTTTTTAAAAAATCCTCTACATATATTTGTGTAATATTTAATATAATCAATACACGTATTATTATTTTTCATTGGTGATATAAAGAATTAAAAATATTCTCTCTATTTTCAAAGTACAATTTTCTAAGAGTTTTCCAAAGTTGAAAAATCTTACTTTTCCTATTTTTTTATTTGTTAAGAAAATTCCATATAACTTGTTGGAACAAAAAAATATACTCAAACTCTTTAAAAATTTTCATTTTTTAATCAAAACTATAGATAAATATGAAAACAATAAATAAAATAATGTAAAAAATAAATATCACTTACAAAAATCCTCTACATAATTTAATCAAATAGTTTTAATTCAAAAATATACACCTCAATCTCAATCTATAAATACCCCTTTCAATCTCTCAATCTCAATCAATTGCTGCAACTCTCTTAATTAAGCCACTACCAATTACACATACACACACAAAGGTAATTAATCAAACGTTCTTTAATTTTTATTTTTTCCTACACATGATGATATGATTATGATGATTCTATTCATGTTTATAGTCCAAGTTGGAGTTGTTGATTTCTCGTATGTGACTTTGTATTTATGGTCATTGATTACACTTTTTGTGTTATTTTGTATTACAAACGCTCTTCAATTTTTATTTTTTCCTACACATGATGATATGATTATGATGATTCTATTTATGTTTATAGTCCAATTTGGAGTTGTTGATTTCTTGTATGTGACTTTGTATTTATGCTCATTAATTACACTTTTTGTAAAAGATGATTTTACTGTCAAGGTTAGAATCATTCGTTTATGGAGTCAACCACTCTTCAAAGATCCTGAGCAATTGGCTTGATTTATTTTGAAAATAAAATTATTTTGATAAAATTATTTTTACTAATAAATGATATGGTTTAATAATTTATATTTGTATTCATGTAACTAATTGATAAACGTCATCAAATAGAAAATAAATATTTCATTTTAAATATAATCAAGATAATCATTGTGTTTTGATCTATAAAATGTCTTTGTTATATTTTCGTTGTTGATAATTTTATATCAATTGAATTTAATTAAAAATAAATAAAGTTTGTAGTTTCTTTTAATATAATTAATGTATTTGATAGAAAATAATATTGATGTTAAAAGATCAATAGCACAATAACTCATATTTGTAATATAAGGTTTTTTGCATGATTTAATTTTTTGAAATTATCCCGTGTATTACACGGGATCAAAACTAGTATATATATATATATATATTGGGTATTCGGTTTTATGGGATATGGTACTTCTATTTCGGGCTTATGTGGGTTGTGGGTAAAGTGGATGTGGCGCTGATGTGACAGAGTGGGCTTGCAGATTCCGCTACTTATGGCCTAATAAATTGTTGACGGGTATTGATCTGAATGGTGAACTGAAAAACAGTATGAAATTTTAAGAAGACAGGTTTTTATTTCTTGATATGGACTTGGAATCATGTGAGACCAACTGTTTTTGTGACACTGGTGAGAACAATATTTTACACTTGAAACTTCATAGCAAAATACTGTGAAGATAACCTTCACAACATTTTTACTGTTACGGTTTTGATTTTTTTACCTTCACAATGTTTTTACTGTTACGGTTCTGATTTTTTTTACCTTCACACTGTTTTGCTGCGAAGTTTCAAGTATAAAATCATGATATTACCGGTCTTACGAAAATAGTTTTTTTTTTTTTTGAAGGGTGTCCGGGTCAAAGCCTGACTAATCCCCGACAATTTTGGGGGCTAAACATGGCCCCACTTAAATGTCCCCAAACATGCGCATGAGAAGGCTCGAACTCTTAGGGCGCTATGAACCTCCTGAGCGATAACCAACCCGCTACAGCACTGAAAGATGTCTTACGAAAATAGTTTGGTCTCACATAAACTTGACCCCTCGATATGCAATCATAAAAGAAATCATTTCAAACCGAAAACGAACACATGGTACTTGATATGGTATTTCACATTCAGTTATCATAAAACAAGGTTTTTTATTCTGGTTTTGTTTGTTTCAAATTACTAACTCAAATACAAACCAAAAGTTCAAGCTCAGTTCAAGGTCTTAATTGAAATGAAGCCAATTTTAGACCAATATCATACGATCTGGTTGTGAAGTTTTCGTATTCTTGGTGTCATCTGGTTTAATGTATGATAATTTGTTACTCGTGCACATCCTTATTTATGAAATGAATGGATACTCAAATTTGTAGTATCTAATATCTCATAAAATGAGTTTTATTTATTTTTGAGAATTGGGTAGTGAATTATTAGAAGAATGATTGTTCAATAGAGTTGGAGTTCTGGTGAGACCAAGCTGTTTTCGTGAGACTGTTGAGACCAACATCTTTTATATGAAACTTCACATCGAAACACTGTGAAGTTTAAAAAAAATTTGAACATTCATAATAAAAACAACGTAATATTACGTTCACGATGTTTTTTGATGTCAAAGCTAGATTTTTTGTATACATTCACAGCAGTTCCGCTGTGAAGGTTCGCAATATTTATTTGTTACCTTCACAGCATTTAGCTATGAAGGTTTCGTTTTTTACCTTGTTTTGAATTTTTTTTACCTCGAAAGTGTTTTTGAGAATGAGTATTCAAGTTTTATTTACCTCATGGTGTTTTTTGTGAAGTTTTATCCGTTAGGTCTCGGTCTCACGGAAACAGTTTGGTCTCACACGAACCTAAGTCTTGTTAAATATACATAATAATTTACTACCCAGGGTTAAGTTCACATGAAACCAAGCTGTTTCCGTGAGACCGGTGAAACCAACATATTTTACATGAAACTTCACTTCAAAACATATGTGAAGGTAAAAAAATTGAACATTCATAGTAAATATAATGTCAATGTTACGTTCACAATGTTTTTTTTTTTATGTCAAAGTTCCACTTTTTTTATATCTTCACAGCATTTCCGCTGTGAAGGTTCGCATTATTTATTTGTAACCTTCACAGCATTTGAGCTGTGAAAGTTTTATTTGTTACCTTGTTTTGGATATTTTTTCAACTCGAAAGTGTTTTTTAGGTCTGAGTATTCGAGTTTTATTTACCTTCACGGTTTTTTGTGAAGTTTCATACGTTAGGTATTAGTATCCACACGGTCTCACAAAAACAGCTTGATGTCATCTGAACCTAAGTCTTACTATTCAATTCTTAAATTAAATTTTAATCTTTGTGATGATAGGAATTATTAAAGGGTAAAATATGATTTAACCCCTAAGCTTTGGGTATAAAAATGGTTTAACCCCTAAACTTTTTTTAAGAATGTTTTAATCCCTAAACTTGTCATATTGAACGTTTTAATCCCTAAACTTGTTATAACTAATCTTTTTAGCCACTTGACCTGTTACAATAGGTTACTACACTTTTAAAAATCATTTTAATCCCTAAACTTATGAATAAAATATGATTTAACCATTAAACTTTTATTTAAAAATAGTTAAACCCCTAAACATTTTTAATAAATATTATAATTCTTAAACTTTTTATAGTATTTGATTAAATACGTGAACTTGTTTAACCTAATTATTTTTTATCTCCAATGAATTTTTAATCCTAGTTTGAAGTACTTCTGAAACACATGATCTTGAATATTTCTAACTTGCATTTCTTGATCTTGGTATATATCTATTGATTGGATATAATCAATAAAATCTAGAGTACAAAGGAATAGTAGACTAATGAATCAATTTTACCAAAAAAATTAACAAAAAATAATCATAAGACACTTGGTGATTCTATATTCATCGTGATGCAAATTTTCCTAAAATTTAATGCGTAGATTTCACGGCAAACATCAAATGCGTAACAAATCAAGCACATAAAATTAGCTAGTAGAATGTTGTATTGGATTATGTTAGGGACAAAAATAATTAGGTTAAACAAGTTTATTTAATCAAATACTATAAAAAATTTAAGGATTATAACATTCGTCAAAAAAGTTTAGGGGTTAAATCATTTTTTATTAAAAAGTAGGGGTTATATCATATTTTATTCATAAGTTTAGGGACTAAATTGAATTTTAAAAGTGTAGTAATCTGTTGTAGCAGGTCAAGTGGCTAGAACGATTAGTTTTAATAAGTTTAGGAATTAAAACATTCATTATAATAAGTTTAGGGATTAAAACATTCATTAAAAAACTTTAGGAGTTAAACCATTTTTAGACCCAAAGTTTAAGGATTAAATCATATTTTACCCATAATTAAATTATAAAGACTAAAATCATGATTTTTAATAATCCAAACGTAACAAAATGGCAATTTACACAAAAGATAATAAAAAAAAGTACCAAAATATTATCATTTAATTGAATTAACGGAAAAAATATATATATTAACAACTACTGTACAAAAGTATCAAATCCATTGAAAATTAACAAACCCATAATAAGCCTGAACATAAAAATCATGTATTACTCCTATTTAGATCAAATCATTTTATATTACAATGTAAACAAAAAAATCTACACAAAATCCAATATCATCAAAATGCTATGAAACCAAAAGCAAGAACACAATACACCCCTCAAGAATCCCAAACAACACCTTCAAAACTCTCCGGCGAACCACCACCGCTGTCCCGTACGCAATCATCACCGGAAACCGACACTCCCCAACCGACGGATCCTCCCCCGTCACCACCGCCAACCCCGAAAACTCGCAATCCCACTCGTGCTGATCCTGAAGCTGATAGTACATATTAAACGCATAAGACGCATTCCCAGCCAAACTCAACTTGTTACACGATGACCCGTACTCTAGCGACGTGCAATCCGACAAACTACACGCGTAGTCGATCTCCTTCGCCAACCCGTCTAGTTTCTTGACCCGCGGGTTCAACACGCACCACCGCCGGCTCATGTACCGCACCCCGACCACCGGAGCCAACCCTTTGTTTCTTTTCGAGCCCGATAGGTCCAACTCGTACTTCGGCTTACCATCGTACTCGAAGATCCCCCAATGGGTCTCGAACGACCCTGGGGCGATGCTTTTCTTGTTCTCGTCAAGAAGGCTAAAAAGGTAAATTTCCAATGGTCCTTTTCGGACCGGGGTACCCTTTGAGCTCAGGACGTGCCTGATCACGCCTTGGTTGAATCTTTTCGCGTTTTTGGCGTTCGCGTTCACGTCCCCGTCCGTGGGCCACCCGATCTCGCCCACCACGATCTTCATCTCGGGATATCCGGCTTTCGTGAGCGACGCCACCAAGGTGTCGTAATTGGCGTCGAAAACGTTGGTGTAGAGGTAGTTTTTGTCCTTAACGGGCTTGTTCGACCCGTCGAAGAACGCGAAGTCCATCGGGAAATACGGGTTTCCGTAGAGGCTGAGGAACGGGTAGATGTTGACGGTGAAAGGGGCGTCGTTGGAATAAAGAAATTGGATGATTTCGATCGTTGCGTCTTTGATCTCGGAGCGGAAATCACCGGCCGACGGGACGGGGTTCGATTCCGGGGACTCGTAGATGTCCGCGTTCAACGGGACCGTCGCCTTGATCTGCGACCCGAGTCCCGCCCGGTTAAGGGCATTTTGGACATTTTGCAAAGCGGGTAATGTGATTTTGAGGTACGTAGCGTTGTACGCTTTGAGAAAAGGCTCGTTTCCAACCGCAACATACCTGAAATTTTTAGAACAAGATGAAATTTAATGCGAAATTACATAATTACCCTCGAGAGATCAAACTCAAATGTGAAATTACATATTTTCCCTCTGAGAGTTCAAATTCAATGTAAAGTTACATATTTACCTTCTGGAGATCAAATTCAGTGTGAGATTACATATTTACCCTCTGGAGATCAAATTCAATGTAAAATTACATAATTACCCTCTGGAGATCAAATTCGATATGATGATTGCTTAAACCATAAAATCACAAATATGGAAAACGAATAGAAACCCTAAAATCATACACACGATTTGAGAGATTTATTACTGAAATTTGTTAAAAACCTCCCAAAATTCATCGTGATAAACATCGTTTCACTTCAATTTCACGATCTATTCATGAAAAACAAAAGGTGTGTTTCTTTCGAGAATTATGGAAAGAAAAATTGTATAAAAAATGGGGTCACACACAGTGAGGGTGTATTGTGTGTGAAAATGGAAGTAGCAGCACTTAACTTAACTTAACTTACTTGATATCAACACCACCAGGATAAGCATAAGTAGTAATATTATCATCAACCCAATAATCAGCGTAACTCGGATCCTGACTCATATCCAACAACATGAAATTAGGGATGGCCACCATCACCTCAATATCCGATCCAATTAGGGCTTCCATGATCCTTCTCTCCGCTTCGAACAGCTTCACCTTCTTGAATCCATTCTCCTTCATCATCTCCACCACCTGCTCCGCCGGAAGCTGGTGGCTGCTCATCGTCCCCCAATTCACTCCAACTCCAACTCCGGAATTCAAATCGGAATCTGATGATGATGAACAATCGACGGCCATCGCCATCGCCATTAAAAGGAGGAGCACTACTACTGTGATTACGAATTGAGATGGAATTGAAGCCATTATTGGGGTTGAATCGTTGTTGGATTAAATTCGGGGGGATTTGATTTGAAGAGATTTGAAAAATTGGGGAAAATTTTAGTAGAAGGAATTTTGGGTTTTCTTTGAAATCTGTTATTCGGTTATGTAGTAATGAATGCCATGCAGCTTTGTGTGTTGTTGTCATAATCTCTATGGGATATATGCTTTCTTTATAAAGTTTTTATTAAATGGTTTTATATTTAATTTTTAAATACATCATCATGTTAAATTGAATAAATAATATTTTGAAAAGAAACATTAAAATTTTATTTCCTTTAATTTTTGGGGTCATTTATTAAATTTGATGGCCTTTTTGTTTTTGAATCCTTTTTGCAATATTTAATTTGATCATGTTTAATACAATTATGTGTAAGTTGGATTTGAGAAAAACTAGTTATTAAGGTAATTGTTGATTGATAAAATATATATTGGATGCAAATTAGTTAATATCAGTGTTTTTTAAGGCTTGTTGTAACAGCCATCATGACTCATTAGGATTCAAGGCTTGTTATAGACAGACTTGCTCAAGGTCTTACGGTGACACGTGGCACCGTATTATTATTTTTCCGACAAAAGGTAAAAAAAAATTAGTTTTGTTAAGGGGCAACCGTATTGTTTGAGAGAGTGCTATCGTATTATTTTTGAAACTTCAAGGAGTGCACCAGAAAACCAAAATAAAAAATCAAAATCAACCAAAACACCAAAATATGATATTCCAATCCTTTAAATTATGTCTGGTATCCTTAAATACTTGTAAGATATAGATACATTCATACGTGTGTAGAAGGATTTTCTTTTGTGAATTTATTTTTGATGTGAACTTGTGAACTCAAGCTAAAATAACGGTGTCATTGGTTAAATCAATGAAATTTACACTTTAAAGGATTGGAATATCATATGTTAAATTTAAAACAAATAATTTACACTTTAAAACAAAAATAAATTCAACTGTTTTTTGTACCAAAGAAAATAATTTACACTTTAAAACAAAAACAAATTCAACTGTTTTTTGTTTCATATGTTAAATTTACGCTTTAAAGGATTGGAATATCATTTTACCTTCTGCTCTAGATCAAGTACCAAAGAAAATAATTTGACCATCGCCTTCAAGAAGATAAAGAGTCAAAAGAGGTCATGAGATACATTCAACCCACATCTTGAAACCTCAGTTCTACTTTTCTTTTAAATATATAATATTTATATACAACAAAATTGAACATACATTCTTCTTCTTTGGTGAGACATAAACCTTTAATCTCTAGAAGCCTCTCTACTAGCTACCATAACTTATTTGATGAACTATAAATGACCATCTGATGGTGACTTAATGATATAGAAAATGACTTGTTCAATACGTTTTTAGGGAGATCTTTATTCAAAAAGCCAAGTTTTTTAAAATCCCCCCATCACAAATCAAAAACACCATTCTTCCATCTATTAAAAAACCTGACAAACAAAAACCTTCTCAACCTATACAAATAACAGCTTTATCCGTACAAAACTTAATAAAAGAACCAGTCAAACAGTCGATATACCTCTATCTATAGCAATGTTTGCACAAGTCACAATAGCATAAAGTACATGTACATTCCACCTAATGAAATCAAAATCTAACAAAAGCAAAGACCAGGAATCAAATCTTGAGTCCTCAAAACAGTATATAAAATGGTGGTGGGTGAAGCTTTATTGATTCAAAAGATAGGGATTATCCACAACCCCAATACATTACCATTTTCTTAAACAACAGTCGTACATACATCATGCATTAAAAGTTGTACATTTAACCCCGACCTCACATGGGGCCTCGTGTTTTACCAAAGTGGGGTCGGGCGTAACAAAGTCCTGAAAATGAAGATAGAGAAGGAGGAAAGATGACTCCATCTTTTTGACAAGGGAAAAAAGGGGAAAAAGGAGAAGATTTCAACATGTTTTTCATTAAACTTTCCAGCCTGAATCTACGTGTTATATTATTGTTGAAGTCCTTTCTGGGTGTGATTTCCAATCAAAATTCAGCTCTTTGTTTTTGTACCCACTTCACCAAAAAGCTTAAAGCTGTATGTATATATAATTATATATACATATATATGTGTATATATGACGATATGATGCAATTCCAGTCAAGAAGATATGCTTTGCACAAAAAGAACATGATTGCATCTTTCAATGGTGGGGTTCTAATGGTTCTTTTTTCTTGTTTATAATCTACGTATTAAAGACGATCTTTTGTCTAATCTAAATCGAAAAGGAAAAGGGGAAGGACTTAATGGAAATACGTCCCTTAAAACAAACGTAAATTAGCGAGTTAAGGAAGAGATAAACACCTGAGAGTAGGCCAGGATGGATCCCATTCAGCTAAGCACTTGATGAAGAATCATCCAAAGAAGATTGGGTCATAAATAGCTGATTATTCATTTTTGAAATATGATGTAAAAGCCGACTATATCTAAATCAAGAAACATGGAATATGAAGAATTATCCCACAAAGATACTGATTAGTCATTTTGAATAATGGTGTAAAAACCTACACTATCTAAGGGAATGTTTGTTAACAGCTTAACAAGCTTAACGGGACTCGCATGTTATTAAGCCAGCTAGACATTATTGTTTTGTAGTGGTTTAATGACATTAACATAAGAAGTGGTCTATTCGGTAAGCTTTGAGGAGAGTGCTTTACGTCAAAAGCCAACTTTTTTCCAAACCCAACCCCAATGGGGCAGCCTACCGGTTAAGGCTTGGTGTTGGGGAAAAACCCACCCAAGTTCGAATCCGGGAGTGAGCAACCAGGGGCCACTGAGTATTAATCCCAGGGGAGTATGCTTTAGCTCTCGGTAAAAATTACCAAGGATGTAGTCTGGGCAAACCCAGGTGAACCTTATCAAAAAAAAACTTTTTTCCAAACCCACCCTTCCTAATTAAAAAACATGCTTCTTCCATCTATATAAAAACCCTCCCAAACAAATACATGTCTAATCTGTACAGACAGATCAATCTACACAGACAACTTTATCCATACAAGACTTAGGTGTCGGCTTCTTTTTAAGAGGTCCAAAGTCTGAAGTTTGATTTCACGTCTAAAATATAAGAGGTGGATGGTGCACCTCTTAAAATTTCAGAGGACGGTAAGAGGTTTTCAGACCTTTTCTTAAAATAAAACAACCAATCTTAAGTCTGTACACCTCTTAATTTTCAAACTTAAGAGGTTTTCTAGATTGCATCATTGATAATCGATCATTCATTTTGATTTAAGTGTAAAGACCTACAAATGTCTAAATCAAGAAGCATGGAAGATGAACAATTACTCGAATAATGATGTAAAACCCTACAAATGTCTAAATCAAGAGAACGACAACATGGTGTTTTCTAGATAATTTTAATACGTATACTATCTATCGACAGAACCTGGAACCGTATTCGTGATTTCTTCACTGATGCATGCTTCTTCCGGCAACTGAAAGCTCAAACAATACATCGCCTACAAGACAGATTAAGATTGTCATAAATCTTGGTTTCTTGTAGCAGGACTGCTGTCATTTTGTGACATCATACCCATCTCCCTTTTTTACCCACAAAAATCTTGAATTACAGTGAAGAGTGTGGACCTTGTGGAAAGGTGCAATCTTTTTATTTTTTATAAAAATTTATGTCGGGTTTTACCTTATTTGGAGCGACATCTCGAACTCGATGAAACAATGGCTCGTGTATTTTAGCGTTCAAGAGAGATTCTGCCTCCTGCAGAACAGATAGTATCAGATAAAGAAGAAAAACGACACTCTCAGGGGTAACATCGTCATTTCTTTTAATCCTTGTGTATCCCTTTTTTCTTGACGGCACTAGTTATTACACCTCCGTCACAAAACATATGTCCACAATGAAAAAAACACAGTTTTAAAAATGTGTAATTATTACAACTTTTCATGAACTAAATGACGATTTTGCCCTTGATTATAGAGCGAGTAATGAACTTATCCATCTCATAGTTAAGGGTAGAACTGGAAAGTTGGTACTTGTTTTTGAAAGTGGACACTTGTTTTGAACTAAATGTGTAATTATTACAATCTTTAATGAACTAAATGACGATTTTGCCTATAATCATAAAGGGAGTAATAAATTTATCCATCTCATAGATAGGGGTAGAATTGGAAAATAGGCACTTACGTTTAAAAGTGGACACTCGTTTTGAACTAAATGTGTAATTATTACAATCTTTAATGAACTAAATGACTATTTTTCCCTTAATTATAGATGGAGCAATAAATTTCTCATCTTATCATTAAGGGTAGAATTGGAAAGTAACCACTTCCTTTTGAAAGTGGAAACTTATTTTGGGACAGACTAAAATAGAAATGTGAACGCTTATCTCAGACAGAGAATATAATGGAGCTTACTGAAACCACTGATTCTTGGGTCTCATTTGATCGAATGAAGCAATAGCAATGAATCCACGGTAAAGATCCTTTCCAGTACTTCTTCTGAATAAGTCCCCTAAATACATCTGAGATGAATAAAATTTGACGGTTTTCATTTTAGTTTGTTATCATTCACCTTAATGGAGAAATAAACCATGTGGAATGCAAAATTGTATATGAAAGTTATGTTTACCTAGAAACTGTAGAGCGGAAGCAGGCAGATTCATTATCACATGATCAAAATGCTCCCACGGCTTATCACTAAATGACACAGACGTTTTTAGTCTTTTATTTTTGCTTCCGTTTGTCTTGACAGCTACATGAGCATCAGTACCTTTTGAACTTCCATTTTCTGTCACAAAGATTAAAGACACATAAATTTTGTTAACAAACATCAAAAAATCAAAACCCAAAAGAAACATACACCCTCCATCCTGAAAAAGATGTGCACAATAGAAACAGAAATGTTAGACGTGCATATTATCACACTTTTTAGTTTAACTAAATGACAAATTTACCCTTAATTTTTCTCTCTGCATAACTCATATATTTGTCCATTTATGAAGGGGAGATTTGAGAATTTTGTTATCTATTTGAAGCTAGACACTTATTTTGGGTAAACTAGTAATCATTTTTAGAATTTTTATACATAGTAATTTTAGATTTTGTTATGTTAGGAGGGTAAAATAGTAATTACCTTTGTCCAATGTTGTTCCGCCTTTTTGGGTGGAAAAATAAACTATAACTTTGTCCCATGAAAATGAGTTTTTGTCCCATCTTGTCCACCCCATTCTAAATTATTGTCCCATGTCATGCAAAACATGGGACTATTGTTTTGGTCCTGTCATATTCCATGTAATTTGGGCACCAAATGCACCCTATAGGTGACATTAAGCCAGTCCACTAATAACTAAAAAAATGTATAAAACTATGTATCAAGCCAAAAATCGGAATTTTCATGGGGTGCAGGAATTATTGGCTTAAAGTAGCAGTACACTACCACATTTGAAATACCTTACATTTAAACAATTATATAAAATTTACTCATATAAAGTTTACTGAGCATGTCATACCTTCCTTACAGCTTTCAGGGATCTTTCAGCGGCTCCTACATTTGATTCTTTGTTCATAGGTGAGATATTTTCACCCTCTGGGCTACATAAACTATTTCTTGGAAGTTCTACAAGATGTAACAATATCAAATAAATAACTTTTTTTAAATTAAATAAAAAAGAAGAGGCTTGATAATCATTAAGACAATCTTACTTTTCGTTACAACCAAATGATGCTCCAATTTTATTTCATAAATATAAGACACTAGTTTTTGGTTTATAACTTTAGCTTAATGATTGCACCTTTAATTTGAAAAATAAAAAAATATCCTCAATCTTTTTTGTTTTTTCTTCTTTACTTCAAATATATGCTAGAGTGCTAGACAATTATAGTAAATTACGAAAACATACCAGCATTCCTTTCTTTGAAGTTTGCTTTCATACCCTCTTCAATACTGCCTTTCACAGCTGAACCCAAAGCTGAAGCATCAAGTTTTGATTCACCAATGGGCACTGCCATCAATTGAGACATAAAAACTCTTGCATCCATATTATAAGCATGGAGACTGTTGTTAACCTTGTTAATATCCGCATTAACTTTAAGATAGTGTATGCTGTCTGGGTTTAGATCATTAGCATACACTAAACACCCTTTTTGGGTAGCTGGAATAGCAAAAGGACCGATCCCTGCAAACATGTCACATATAATCTCTCCTTGGCGGAACTTGTTGACGAGCCTTATGTGTTCATGCTCCAGCCTTGAATTCCAATAGACCAATCCATAATCCAGCTTGAAGGTTGCACCATATTGCTTCACCTCTGTAACCATGTCGGGTTTCCCAGCTAATACTTCAAATTTTGGTACACGAAACTCGTTTGCAATGGAACCGACTTTATTGACAATTGTCTGGATTCTGGGATGATTTTTCTGGTAAGTAAAAAAACAGAAAAAGTAATTAGAGAAGTTTGAAGAGACTATTGAGATGAATTACTTTATTCTCATGTAGAATGCATTAGAACACTAATTTCAAGGTTCTAAATGGCTTGAGGTGTGGTGTGGGCGTGTGGCGGCGAGGTCAAGCCTTACAAACCACAACGAGGACGTGACGTTTTTCAAGGCGGCAAATTTGTATGCCATACATAGAAATATGTATATACATTTTCTATATATTCTTCAATGAGATAATGATATTAAAATATATATATATATATATGATAGAAGAAGAAAATCATATATATATATATGTTAGAAGAAGAAAATCATATATATATATATAGAGAGAGAGAGAGAGAGAGAGAAAGTAAATTACATATTCGGTCCATGTGGTTTACACTATATTGCACTGTTTGTCCCTATTTTGAAATAATTACGGAAAAGATCCCTGTGGTTTACACTATATCTTAGTGTTGGTCCCTATTTTGAAATAATTATGAAAAAGGTCCATGTGGTTTACACTATATTGCACCATTGGTCCCTATTTCGAAATAATTATGGAAAAGGTCCCTGTGGTTTACACTATATTTCATTGTTGGTCCCTATTTTGAAATAATTATGGAAAAGGCCCATGTGGTTTACACTATATTGCACTGTTGGTCCCTATTTTGAAATAATTATGGAAAGGTCCCTGTGGTTTACATTATACTGCACTGTTGGTCTCTAGCCTTCAATCTGTGTGAAATCAGCCTGTTAAGCAAAGGGACTAACAGTGGAACATATTGTAAACCATAGGGACCAACAGTGCAATATAGTGTAAACCACAGGGACCAACAGTACAATTTAATGTAAACCATAGAGACTTTTTCCATAATTATTTCAAAATAGGGACCAACAATGCAATATAGTGTAAACCACAAGGACCAAATATGTAATTTACTCATATATATATATATATATATATATATATATATATATATTAGTAGGGGTGGGTTCAAATGTGAACCACTTTTTGGTTGCGAACGTGAGGACAACCGAGAGCGTGACACGTGGCGAATGACTAGGCGCCACGTCAGGTCCAAGGCGGATGACTAGACGCGATTCATAGGAAGACATTGAATTAAAGGGAGGGGGGGGGGGGGGGGGACTACACTCAAAGGCGCCACGTGTCGCGCTCCTCGGCTGTCCTCACGTTCACAACCAAAAAGTGATTCACATTTGAACTTTCCTCTATATTAGTATTACTAGATTTGATCCCGTGTAATACACGGGATAATTTTTAAAAGAATAATTCATATCAGAAAAATTAATTATATACTCTATTATTATGAAAATATTGACAATAGACTTATATTATATATTCTATTATTTGCATTTCAATTAATCCGCATTCAACAATATGTATATATGTATTTATAATAAATTAATTTTTACGGAAATTAACATATTTAATATTGTAAAACATATAAATATATTTAAATTTATAACTGGACTTTTAATTTTAATACACGAGATAATTTAAAAAAAATCATACCAGAAAAACTAATATTACAAATATAATTTGCTTAATTTAAATTATTTTTACTATAATTTAATTTATGTTCAATAGAATTATAACCAGTAAATATTAATCTATTTTATCTTTATCTCTTTTTCTATAAATCTATTTTATCTTTATCTTTTTTTTTCTATAACAATAATAAATTTTAATATTATAATTTTAATAAATATCTATATCATTTTAATAAATGAATTAATTTAAATATTAAACTAAATAAATATATATATCATTTTAATAAATGAATTAATTTAAATATTAAACTAAATAAATATATATCATTTTAATAAATCATTTTTAATACTATATGTAAAATCACAAATATATATACATATATAAAATAAAAAATAATAAATGATTATTCTATATATATTATACCTACTAAGTTTTTTTTTATAATTCATATATAAATTTTATTCAAATTTTGAAAATTAAACTATTCTATCTTTATTAGTTAATTTAAATATTAAACTATTTTATCTTTATATTTCCCTAATATAAGAATTTTTAACAACCATAGAGATATGAAATTATTATGAAATTATCCTCATATTCATAAATCTTGATGTTATTATTTTTGTTCTCTTTCTCAAATTTGATTTTTTGAGGTGTACATTTTATTGCGTTTCATTTCCCTCCTTTATCATATTTAAAATACAGAATCATGAATTATAGTAAATAATTTTAATTAAGCAAATCGTATTTGTAATATTACTTTTCTGGTATGATTTTTTTAAATTACCCCGTGTATTACACGGATCATAGTATTTGCATTCAATTAATCTGTTGAGCATCCATCAATATGTATATATGTATGTATAATAAATTAAGTTTTACGGAAATTAATATATTTAATATTGTAAAACATATAATTATATTTAAATTTATAAGTGGACTTTTAATTTTGTTCTTTCATTGAACTTTTAATTTTTTTTCTTTCATAGTTAATTTGTTATAGTAGAGAGAGATAGAGATAAGAGATAAAATAGATAGATTACTTTATTATTTAAATTAATTGAGTTTAATATTTAATAGGATAAAGTTTAATAATTTTAGAAAAAATCAGAATCCGGCTCACCAGAGCGCGACACGTGGCAGAGGCTCACCAGAGCGCGACACGTGGCAGACCAGTTACTAATTTGTTATAGTAGAGAGAGATAGAGATAAGAGATAAAATAGGTAGATTACTTTATTATTTAAATTAATTGAGTTTAATATTTAATAGGATAAAGTTTAATAATTTTAAATTTTATCTGTTAATATTTAATAGGATAAAGTTTAATAATTTTAGAAAAAATCAGAAACCGGCTCACCAGAGCGCGACACGTGGCAGAGGCTCACCAGAGCACGACACGTGGCAGACCAGTTACTCTTTTATTATATATAGATATAAATAAGTCTTTGATAAAATGTGAGTCCATAACATGTGAATTTGTAGAGCTATCAACTATGAGTGATTTGATCAGGTAAATTTCTAACGCCATTGCATGAGCCACGCCTTACAGAATAGAACCCACACTAATATGTGTATGTTTTATGGTCTCTGACTTTCATAAATCATGCATGCATCTGGCTCACTTGTTCAGCAAATAGACCAAAAAAAATGCTTATATGAAAGTTCGATACATACATCATAGATGACCTTTGCAATTACATCCTTGTATGGAAGGAGTTCATCAGGTATATTCAGATGAGCAATGTGACCTGAAAAAATAAATTTAGGTCAATTCATACATCAAAGAAACTATGAAGTATAAGCCTTTGGCACTGGAACTTCAAATAGTAGGTAAAAAGATCTACCATTATAAAAAGGGAATAAAATACAGAGCGAAAAGAATCTCATTTATTAAAATCCTCTTTACGCAATCTCCACTTTCACATAGAGCAACATACAAAATCCAAACAGAATATCAAGTACGGAATACTTAACTATTGTTTCGAAAGACGAAGGAACCTCAAGTCCAGGAGGTAGAACCTGCTTCAGCACATGGTCTGTAACAGAACAACGGTAACTTAACAGGTATTCAATATAACAGATTGAAAACCGAGTATAAATACCCTTTTCATTGTAAGTGAACCAAGTCACCAACAATAAAAATTACCAAGGGGAGGTCAGGTCAACACTTTCCCTTAAAGGCCATTTTTTTCCGGCACCCAAGAATTGAGGATGAAATTAATAGCTGATGAATCCCGTCCAAGTTCATATTCCATAAGTATTTGGCTACATTTCTATGTGTTATGGTTGAAAAATTCTTCCAAACATCGCCATCTCACATAACTTCAGGTCTTAAGCATGTTTCTCTGTAAGCTAGTATACCTAATTCCACTGTTGTCAATAGCGATAAATAGCGCAAAATAGCGACAAATAGTGCAAAATAGCGATAGCGACAATGTACCGCTATCAGGTATATAGCGATAGCCATGGTATTTTCGTAATTATTTTTTATTTTTTATGTTGTTTAATTTGATAAATACTAGGTTTTACCTATTATATTTTGTTCTCTAACATATATAATAGTTTAAGACTTAAGACACTTAGTATTATGTTTTGTTCTCTAATATATATAATAGTTTAAGACATTTAAGGTAATATATAAATATATATTTTATCTTTTAGAAGGCTATCGCTAAATACTTATTTATCAGTATTCACTATTGACAACTATGCCTAATTCTATAAATATAAAGCTAGGCTAACATTAATTAATCCCAAAAAGTTCATCGAAACTGCAAGGTAATTTCAACAAACTAACTAACTAAGAGCAGGCTGAAATCTAGTATGATGTATGTTATTATACTGGCTAAGCTATAAGCAAAAGAAACTAGAAAAGAGAGAACCGTTTGACCATGAATTGCAAGATATTAAGTTCACCTGCACCCCAGTATGAATATCCAAGCGTCAATGAGTATGGAACTGTCTCTATCGTGCATAGCTTCTTTAATTCATCAAGATTCTGGGTTGGAATATCTGACAGATCTGCTCCAAAAACCAATGATTGTAATGTTATTGTCAAAATAATAAGTACTAAATAGGTAAACAAACATGTGAGAATGCTAGACTATGCAAAAAGAAAGGCCAAGGATTTTTTTTATGAATAAGTGCCATGGGGATTAAGAGGTCTTTCTGGAATAATTAATAGGTAAAGAATAGTTGTTTGTTTTTAGGGTTAATTACATGGTGTGTATCGAACTTGTCACGTATTTTCATTGTATGTATCCAACTTTTAAAAATGCCATTGTATGTATCAAACTTTGCTAGAGTTGCCATTGTATGTATCGAAGAACTTGTTACCTACAAAAAGCTGATGTGTACAAGTTATTTCTGAGGTGGAATTTATTTTTTTATTTTCAAAAATGAGTAAACTACAAATTTGGTCCCTAAGGTTTTTTTTAAAAAAATGAAAGAACAAGGGTGTAAAGTGTAACTCTCATCTCTCTCTCTATCTGGTGCAACGTCTCCGGTTAAAGTGTAACCGTCTCCGGTTAAAGTGTAACCGTCTCCGGCGACGTCTCCGGCCACACCACCGTCTTCTACCTTCGTCTCCGGCCACCCCATCCCCGTAACCACCACCTCCGACAACCCCCCTCTGTTCAAAATCGCATTCTACCTTCGTCTCCGGCCACACCACCGTCTTCTACCTTCGTCTCCGGCCACCCCTCTCTCCAGATCCGAAAACCCACCTTCACCATCATCTGCAACTACCTCCGACGACCCACCAGATCGAAAACCCACCGGCGACACACCAGATCGAAAACCCATCTCGACCCACTACTCAAATGGCCGGCGGTAGGAAGGAAAGGTCACTCGATTTCTTCATCTAGATCGTCGGATTCGTTCAATTTCTCACTCGATTTCTCTGAATCGAGAGTTTCTGATATCTAATTTCGTGTGTTTGTGTGTGTGTTTTCTTAATTACTTGCCTAATCGAACTCAAATGGGTTTGGTGATGGTGGTGGTGGGTTTGATGATGGTGGCGGTGGCTGTGATGGTGGGTTTGGTGATGGTGGTGGTGGGTGTGGTGGTGGTTTGGTGATGATGGTAGTTTGGTGGTGGAGATGGTGGCTGTGATGGTGGAGATGGTGGGTGTGGTGGTGGTGGTTTGGTGGTGGTGGTGGTGCCGGCGGCAGTGGTGGTGGTAGTGGTGGTGGTGGGGAGGTGAGTTTGGTTTTTCAAAAGGGGCAAAACACGTCCTTGGGACCAATTAGTAAACTAGAGGGACTAATTTGTAATTTACTAAATGAGTTGGCATCCTATGTGGCAGCCTATGTAGCATTTTGACCGGTTACCTGCTTAGAAGGTAAATCGATACATACAATGGCAACTCTAGCAAAGTTTGATACATACAATGGCAATTTTAAAAGTTGAGTACATACAATGAAAAAACGTGACAAGTTCGATACACACCCATGTAATTAACCGTTGTTTTTATGTACTGAACGAACAGTTTGAATGACAAAAAGTTCCATTTTAACATTTTGTTTCAAATAAATGTTGGATGAAAAATGACTATTTGATAAGTATTTTGAAAAAAATCAAACCAAACAAGCCCAGTACCGCAGTACGTCCCACCCATGATGGAGTCTGCGGGTGGGATACGCAATCCTGACCTCTACCAAAAAGAATAGAGCGGTTGTTTCTGTGAAGACTTGATAAGTATTTTGAAAGAACATCCTAATGACAAAAAAATATATTATCAAATTTAAACTTATAAACTATTAAAAGAAACAATATTTGATACAAAAATATATATAGATACAATGATGTTATCCCAAACAACATAAATAAGTTAAAATATAACATAAAACAAGATATACGACACACTAGTTGGAATATAATTCTCAATTTGAAGCATTTCTTAAAATTCGACAAGAAAGTAGAATGAGTGATGGTTCTTACCGGGATCTTGAACCCTTTCAGATAATATCACATAACGTGTTTTTTCACTAGATGGGTCTTCAGTGATGGGCTTGATACGAGGTCTGTCAAGCATGTGTCTACAAGTAGAAAGAAAAAGGATTAATAATACAACAAGATAGTGTACACAACACAAGAAACCAAAACCACTGTTGAATGCTTCATGAGAATTAAGAAAGCTTATACATAACCACACCACATGCTAAAAGCCTTTACAGCAATTTAGACGAATTCTTCAGAACATTTTGACATAATACCTGTGATTTCTCATTTTCTCTGTAAACAATTCACAAAAATCTCTAGGATCATAATCAAATTGGACATTATTGTTTTTTTTATAACAAGAGCAGATCGAACTAGATCCTATAAGTTCTGCAAAGTTTATGGAACAACTAACAGTGTAGGAAATTCCTTAAAAACTTGCTACCGCCTAGTTTAGTTTTCAGAAAATGGAGTTGAGCTTTCATTTTTAGTTTTCTATGAAAATTTTAGAAAATGTGTTTGATTGAAACGGTGGAGTTTTCATTTTCCATTTCAAAGAATAAGAAAACGCATTTAGAAAATTCTGGAAAACTACTAACATCAGTTTTCTAACTTACATAGAAGTTAGTTATAATACAGAATATTTTCATTCTCCTGGAAAACTTTTGAAAACCGAACCAACCAAACACGTTTTCTGAATTTTCATTTTCTTTGGAAAACTAGAAACTTTTCCACAACCAAACACACCTTTAGCTACACAAATTCATGACCTAATGAAGGTTATAGAACATTCATGGAAATTCAAAACAATTCTACAAAATTCCATAAGGTGATCAAACTAAGCAAGATGAATGGCATCATACCCATTAAGTAACTTAGTTGCGACCTTGCAGAACTCTCTAGGGATTCGAAGTGCCCACAGCTTCAAATGCACATCAAACTTGCTTTCATCCAACATTGCAGAATCCTTCAAAACCCCCAAAAAACCGCCATTGAAATCAATTCTCTTAGCATCAATAAACTTTTTCAAGTAATTACAACAACAACACCTGAAGCTATTCATGAATGATTGCATGATTTATACACACTACAACTCTACAAGCTGCATAGCAGCCATTTGATTTGTGTACGAATCGAATTGAGCTTGAATCAGTGAAATAAAATGTGCAATTTCAAATTAATCTAACGAAAAGGATGGAAAACAGTTACCTGATTCGATCGAATTAAAGAATCTGGAGATTTTTCAGCAGGTTAGGGTTTTATTTGCAGCTATATCAATGGCGGATTTCATGAAATCAAATTTACGTATGGGCGGGTTGATTAAACGGGCCTGATGAGCAGAAAGTACTTATGAATCATGGGCTAAAAGTGGCCCATATTTTTAATGGGCCTTGTTGGGTTGTTAGAATTGTTTTGGATTTTTTTGCATACAAATTATATACATTTTGTTATTAAAGAATTATATATACATAGGGGAAGTATCCGTTGCAAATCATGTAGATTGTACAAACTATACAAACCTAATCTTAGCCATTGATTTTGTTTTGTTGACCATTGATTTTGTTTATCTACTAACTTTTAGGTGATTTTGAAATGTAGTTGAGAGAAAATCTAGGAACTGAATTAATCCACACCATTGATCATGACATCATGTACATGTACGGTGGAGATTGGTTTGTATAGTTTGTACAAATTATACGGTTTGTAACAGATACGACCCCTATATACATATATGTAAAAGGACGAATGTTTAAATGAAAATTCAAATCTAAATGTGAACGTGAAAACAGTTGTAAGAGCGCCACATGAATATATTCAATTTGAATAATACAGAATTATTCAGATCGAATATTATGAATTATTATTATTTGGATAAGATTCACCTAGGCAAAGCCTAGACTACATCTTGGCAATTTGGAAATTAAATTTCGGCCGTCTGAGACTAAGCCTGGCCATAAGATGCCAACGTCTGGACTCAACCCCGAGTGGATGGGGATATCCCACCACATCTCCCTAAGCCTTTTGCTAGTACGCTACCACCCTTGTGGCTAATATTATGAATGCAAGGTGAATAATACAACAATTCTGACTGAATATTACTGAATGCTATTCTATTCAGTTTGAATGTCGTAGTATTCACTATGAATAATGCATAACATTCAATCTGAATAGTCCTGTATTCTTCAGACCGAATAAAAGTCGAATATGACACGTGTTGTGCTCTTAATTGTCCTCACATTCGCAATTACATTTTTTGAACTTTCCCCTATGTAAAAATATTTTATATAAACATATCAAAGTTATGTCTCATGTAAATGAAAAAGAGTAAAAGGTAATTCAAAGTAAATCATATCATTTGGGTACAATTTAGCCAATAAAGATAAAATAGGAAATGTAGATCTGGCAAAACTGACATAACACGTTAACTCAATACAAACTCGACACGAAATAAACGGGTTTGGGTAATAGATTTCAACCCGTTTAAGTAAAAGGGTTGACACGATATGATATGAAGATTAAACAGATAAGGTCAGGGTCAAACATATCAATTCAAAAATGACCCGACTAACCCGTTTATACATATATATACTAGTTAATGATCCGTATAATACACGGACAATTTAAACATGTTGTTTTAATTTTTAATAAGAATAGACCTTTGCACGACAATTGTCATTACCAGTTAAATAGTTATGTAAATTATATGTTCCACGACAATTGCCATTACCAATTGCTTATTACAATGGATATTTACTCATGCGTTGCAATTTTAATCAAATATTCACACTCACATTACGCTCTTGCCGCAACTAACACGTTTATACATATATATATATGTGTGTGTGTGTGTGTG
This sequence comes from Centaurea solstitialis, assembly GCA_030169165.1. Lineage (NCBI taxonomy): Eukaryota > Viridiplantae > Streptophyta > Magnoliopsida > Asterales > Asteraceae > Centaurea > Centaurea solstitialis. The sequence continues at coordinate 37,764,459 of CM058047.1, forward strand.
TTTGTGTATATATAGAGTATTCTTTATACCTTTTTACTAATTTACAATTAATTTGGATTTTTTAAGTAATAATGTTAGTGGATTTGGTTCAAACTTATAAGTTTGAATTATAAAATTTGGATATTAAATTTTTATGAATTCTTTATTTTTAATTTTATGGATGTTAAACGGGTTAAACGGGTCAATTGATTTATTAAATAGGCCCGGTTAGGGTTGAGATTTTTGATCCGTTAATTAAACGGGTTGGGTTAGGTCAAGCATTTTCAACTCGTTTAATTTTGAACCCGAGACGAACTCGACGCGGCATGACACGATACGTTTGCTAGGTCTAAGGGAAGGAATAATGTGAGTTATGTGAATTTTGATTTATCTGAAATCTGAATACAGGATAGAATTGTTAAGAACGAAGATACTGAATAAATATATATGTAAATTGGGCTTCTATAATAAGATCATTATTAAATACAGACGAAACAACATAATTGACGAACGAATTTAAGGTAGGTCATCAATCACATTGACAGGAGTTAACTAATAAAACTATAGGTGGTGGTGGCTAACAGAAAAAAGGCCTAAGGGGATCTACCCTAGATTCAAGTATGGTAGAAAATTGACACCTTTAAATAAGTGTTAATTTAATTGGCACTTCAATTGGAACCAACTTAATTGGTTGATAGTACCGTATCAACTGTTTAAACTTGGTTGGTACATGGTATTAGAAGTTGTGTACCACGGTAATCCCATACCATACCAACTTAGTTTTTTAATTACTATTAATTAAATTTTAGTATAATAAAACATTTTAAACTTGCTTTAAATATTTTTATTTTCAAGTTTTGCTAAATTATAATCTGGATTGGATATATAAAACTTGATTGAGTTCATTCTCCAACCTTAACAACTTTAGTAACTCAATCATGTCTACACAGAATGTCAGAACTTTCATAGTCCATTTCTATTAGATTATTACTGAATGGTTGTACTACTATATATATATATATATATATATCAACTTGCTATTTAGATACTAAATGATTTTGGTACATCTTAATCTAGTTGGCAAAGAGTTTAACATGAATCAATTTGAAATTTTTAACTTTTAATTGGTATAAAACCATACCAACCAAAAAAAAAGATATCAATTTAGTTGGTATCAAATATAGTTCGTTGGTATATGATATATATTACAATTGGCTGGTACAAGGTATTTAGGGGGGGGGGGGGGGGGGGGGGGGTTGGAGACGTGGTATGGTATCGTATTCAACCCTACACTTATTGCCCCAACTTGAAGGTAACCAATTAATACCATACCTAATTATATATAACATACAATTGGAAGGCGCACCGGCTCCGACCCGCCCCAAACCCAAACCCAAATCTAATTTATTTTTAATTTTACATTTTAGCCCCCTCAACTTATAATATTTATTCATTTTATACCTTTTATTTTTCAGTATTTCATTTTACGTTTTAGTCATATATCGTATATTGACTAAAATATGTTAAAAAAATACGTTTTAATTTTAACAAATTACATCATTATAATCGTATCGTCGACACGATCGAAATGAACCTAATATTGAATATTTTTTGATGTAATTATTTTATTATATACTATATATATTACGATTATAAAAAAACCCATATAATCCTATACCCATTCTCAAATTTACATATTAGTCTCCTACATTTATAATATTTATTCACTTTATAATTTTTACATTTCAATATTTTATTTTATGTTTTAGTCATACATGGTATATTGGCTAAAATATGTTAAAAAATACGTAAAATCCCATTTTCAAATTTAAATATTAGCCTCCTAAACTTATAATATTTATGCGTTTTAATTTTAACAAATTACGTCATTATAATCGTATCGTCGACACGATCGAAATGCGCCTAATATTGAATATTATAATTGTATTGTCGACACGATCTAAATGAGCCTAATATTGAGTATTTTTTATATAATTATTTTATTATATATTATATATATTACGATTATAATAAGAACCATATAATCCTATACCCATTTTCAAATTTACATATTAGCCTCTTATACTTATAATATTTATACGTTTTACGTCATTATAATTGTATCGTCGATGCGATCGAAATGAGCCTATTATTGAATATTTTCTGATGTAATTATTTTATTATATACTATATATACGCTCCAACCGATCCAAATCGTTCACCCATTTTCAAATTTACATATTAGCCTCCTAAACTTATAATATTTATTCACTTTATATCTTTTAGTTTTCAATATTTCATTTTATGTTTTACTCATATATCGTATATTTGCTAAAATATGTTAAAAAAGTACGTTTTAATTTACACCATTATAATCGTATCGTCGATACGATCGGAATGAGCCTAATATTGAATATTTTTTGTTGTAATTATATTATTATATATTATTATAGTACGATTATATGAAGCCAAACACTATTCATGAACAACAACTATCGACATTTGGAGAAATTACATATCCCATTAAACTTACAATAGTTATTCACTTTATACCTTTTAGTTTTCTATATTTCATTTTACGTTTTAGTCATATATCGTATATTGGCCGAAATATGTTAAAGTGTCGGTACCTACTGTTCATGAACAGTTTTTTGGCTTCCTGGTAATTGTTAGTATTATTAAAATCTCCTTAAATTAAATTTTTTGATTTCTTAAATATTTTATTTATTTTATTAAACATTTCGTATGACAACATTTGTACAAACTCTATGTTTCATATAAATTCATGTTACTACTTACGATCAAATCTACCACAGTTTATAACCCGGCGCGAAGCCCGGACTCTTAATAGATAACTTTCTAAAATATTATTCACAATAACAGGCCTTTAGAATATTAGCAAAACTCTCCGCAGCGAAGCGCGGGTAAACCCCCTCGTTGATAGACAATTGAAGAGACAGATAATTATATACATACGATAAAAGTACATGTTAAAACGAAGATAAAAAATCATACAACTAGCTAACAACCTATTGTTAATGATATAATCGTTGAAAGCTTTTGATTTTATTCAACCCATTTGACTCGTTGACGGAAATATCGAGGCTGCCACCCAAGTTTTCTTTCAAAAAAGAACTTCTGATTTAAATATAATTTGACCACTTAGTCATCACTTTAAGAATTTCTCTTCTAGTAATGTTTTTTATTCTTAATTTATTTTACAAATACTAATTATAATATATCAACGTTTTATAACCAATTTCGTTATTAATAAGAATGATAACGACATCAATCAATATACAAAGAGTTAAACTGATATAAAATAAAATAATAAAAATGATGTAAGCATACACAACTTGGTGTTTGAAAATATTGACGAGTATTTTGGCCTGTTTCTTTAAATTAATACAAACGACTAGTGACGTTTTTGTAAAAAGAAAATTTTACAAATTGGCATTAAAGGTGTTTTAACATTTACAACAAAACCAAGTTATTGCTTCTCGATGGCAACCTTCTTTTCCAAAACACTTTTAGAATAACGGACTTAGAATTATTGCAAAGCAAAGGTATTTTTAAGGTGGATCAAGATCCCACAAGGTCGTCCAAGATTTTTTTTAGTTGAATTCCATCGTTTCGAGATATCATTTAGTTTTTTTAATTGATTTTTAGGGATTTTATTTAAGTTGTTTTTGGGTTGATATCAATAAAATTTTAAAGTTTTTTGGTTGATTTGAAAAGATCTTTTCGATTTTTTGGTATCTTATATAATATAACCTTCATGGTTCAGTATCTGCATCTTTCATGCCAAAAAAAAAGCTACTTGTGAAAGTCAATTGAATGGGTACATAGAACTTCACTAGGGCCTTCACCCACCAATACTGTCAAGTAGAACAAGATATGAGAGGTGTTGTAATATGTTCAAAATATTTTATGGTTTTAAGTATAATTTTGTATGTGACATTAATAGTACATTGACATTGAATTACCATGAGAAGCCTGCAAGTCTCCTTACATAAAAAATGTTACGATTTGATCTGAGTTTAATAATTTTGAAGTACATAGCATCATAAATTCACAATATTTTGTTGGATTTACTAAATTCCTTTGATTTGATTCATACTGCAAATTTCATCTTAAATTCCACATATAAATAAATTGTCTGATTCATAGAACTTTCTTCATATCATATGTACAGAATACAAAGCAACTAATTCTTACAAATTTCTCAATATCATTCTTGAGTTACAGAGTCGCCATATATGTGACCTTGCAAGATCAATCAGATCTAAAGAACTCAAAACCTCATCCTCGATCAAAACTATTTGAGTATTTAGCACATTGCAAAAGCAATCATTTGACATTAGTCGGACTTATCATTCCAACACAAAAGCATGGAGATGCAACGTCGGAGTATGTAAAACCTAGTCTTGTGTTGTTTGGCGATAGTCAAACAACGTGGTCGGCTAGTGGATTTCCGACGAAGTTGTCGGTACTGAGATGATGACCTGATTAGATACGAATATGTATTCATTCTGGTTTTTTGATAATAGAAAGTAAAGAAGATACAAAGAACGAAAATAGTTGTAGAAGTTGCAAGTGAATAGAAATTTCAAAAGTGGTTTACAATTTTGCATGCCAATGGTGTGCTCTATTTATATTGGTCCCTTACATGGTCCTCCCACTTTTTTTGACTTTACTACTTGACTCAATCTTTTTTCTAATACATAATTGGGTGATTATGAACCTATTTCATAATTATTATTTTAACTTCTAATTAGTTACTACTGTTTTCATATACATATCGTTATCAAATTTTCCTTTTTTACATTTATAAAAATATGAATTAACTATGAGAAAACTAAATCGCATATAGTTTCATAATAAAAAACATATGTGATTTACAATGTGTCTAAAACGGTAACAATAACCAACTAGTGTACAAGGAAGTTCTCATACAACTTTAGTCTTATTTTAACGGTCGCTTCTATAATTTTAAATATGTAATAAATTAAATATAACTTATTGTAGAATTATATATGGTTTGATATTTCTTGCATTTTTTTTTGTTAACGAATCATCTTTCTAATAATAAAAACTTGATTTTTGGTCAATGGTTCCAGAAAATGGGAATTCCAACTACCCTTATTGTTTATCTAGAAGAAAACTATTCCAGGTTGCTTAGGAAACTTTAAATTTATTTGTTTCAGTATATAGAATTTTCATTATTAATGGTAATTCATATTTTTTCTTAATTTTACATTTTGAATATCTAATATGTATACTTTCATTAAATCACATGCCTAAAAGATATTACATTTTTTTTGGATGAAAAACCAGTGTATTAAAACAAGACCGTGAATGAATGAAATCTGAAAAATATGAACCGTTTGTAAAAAAACATAATTACATACAAAAAATATAAAAACAATGACTCTTGTTTTTTATAAATTTTATTGATGTAAAATATCAGGTAAGTTAGTTGATACAACTAAAAGTTATACGTGACCTTGACATGGAGAATACAACTAAAGACGGGTGAACTCTTTTGGAGCTAAACTGTGTAAAAATTGGGCAATTGACTGGCTATATACACGACCGTGATTGGCGGATTTGTTTAGTACACTTTAGTTTGACCTCTTAAGACCCTTGTTCCTACTTTGTCAAAGTCGGTCAAAGAATGCAACAAATTCAATTGATCTAGGGAGTGACATATCTAGGATTTTTGACAACTGGGGGCACCTTAATTAAAGGTAGATTATAGGCCTGTAAAGTCAGCCGATATGTTATTAGCCTAATTCCACCATTTTGAAGAACTTTTAAAGTGTTTTTTTATTGATTTTGAGGGATGCTTAAGTTTTTTTTACCCATTTTGAGGGGCTTTTATGGTTTTTTTTGATTGATTTCGGATGATTTTGTTTTTTGTTTTTTGGTTGATTTCGAGTTATTTTTTTGGGCTGGTAGGAGCCGAACAGAAAATTATTGGATAGTTGTAATAGAAACTTACAAAAAGTTGGTTTATTAACCTAAATAAAGGAAGAGGAAATATTTAGTGGGGCCTATCCCCCCCCCCCCCACCCCACCCCACCCAACCCAACCCAAACACTATAAGGTGGTTTTACCATTGGACGGACTTAGGAATTTGATGGATTTTGTTCACTTCGATTCTATAAATACGGGAAATTGAATTTGCTAACCATTTTAAAAATACACATTGGCCTCCTAACCAAGTTCTCTTCCACTTTACGCTCTATAGCCATGAGGTTCAGCAAAATCCCATTAACCACTTTCGCAAAACTCCGTTAAGCCCCGTTAAGGGTATTTTTGCGGAACCTACAAAAAAGAAAAAAAAAGGTTCTGTTAAAGAGTTCTGCAAAGGATGGTTAAACTTAACGGAAAGTGGAACTTCCGTTAAGTTTTGCGGATGCTACGCAAAAAGACAAAAAAAACGGTCAAATACCCTAAGTCAAAACCCTAATTAACCGAGATTCCGTTAAATTTAACAGAGATTCCATTAAATCCATATTTAACGGAATCTAAGCCAAAAAAAACATTTCTAACCCTTTTTTTGGCTATAAAACGTCGATGAACTCTCAATTCTCCAACCAGTCCATAAAACCATCTCTTTTCTTAACTCTAAATTCACGAAAATGAGTTCTGAAATTTGTAAAGTCCGGGTATTTATCTCGTATAAAGAAACGTGGCATCAACATAATGAAGAATGGCAGTTTGTTACCGAAATGCTGGTGCATCGTCTACTGGTGCCGTTAAATGGTACATATTCGAGGTTTGTTCGTGTTATTGAACGGAAATGTGGTATTGACCCTTCCATTTGTGTGACAATAATAGCCATGGAAGTTGGAGTTAACGGGGTTTATATTTTAAGGTCCTAGGAAGATGTTACTGAATTTTTGGATAATGCCACCAAAGAAGATGATGTGCCAACAATTTATGTTTATAACGATAGTCCGACGTGCAGTGGAGCCAATGTTGAAGGTGGTTTGAACACTGGAGGCGATGAGATTGTCGTTGATGAATCTCCTTACATTCCTCAGTTCGATAACGTCGAAATACCTTCTAATTATTCCCGTGGTATTGATGCCTATAACACGTCGTATGTTCCCGAGACAGAAGAACCACAAGTGGAAGACGCAGAAGGAGACGAAGAAGTTGCGGAAGAAGCTGAAGTAGCAAAAGAAGATGAAGTAGAAGACGCCGATTTTGATAATTATGTTCTCGATACATCTATTCTTGATGATGAAGAAACAAGAAGAGAGGCTTAATTTGTGAGATCATTTCCTGGGAATGATGATTTTCACTATATGCCTCCCCCTTCCGACAGAAGACGTTGTCATCACACCCAACCAACCCATTCCTTACAATCGTCATGGAAGAGTTAAAGTGGAGCAGGTGTTCCGTTCGAAACCAGAAATGGCACTCGCCCTCAGCTTGAAGTTTCTTGAAGAGGGTTTTGAGTTTAAAACGTTAAGATCCAACAAGGACAAATACGAGACAATGTGTGTCTACGAAAACTATGGTTGACATATTTATGCCACCTCTATCGGAGACTTGGAGATGTTTCAAGTACGGATGTTGAATGACATTCACACTTGCTCATAGGGGTGAGCACGGTTCGGTTCGGTTCGGTTTTTCGCCGGAACCGAACCGAAAACCGGTCCCGTTTGGTTTTCGGTTTTTTTTCCGGTTCGGTTTTCGGTTTTTTCGGTTCTCGGTTTTTTTTCGGTTCTCTTTTTTTTTGTTTTTCGGTTTTTTCCTCCGGTTTCGGTCTATAACTCTATATTTCTTTTCTTCCATTTTTCAACTTGACAATTTTCATTTAATTATTGAAAAATTATGTTTACTTGTTTACATTCTTAAAAACCAATTTATTGTATATAAAATAGAAACATATAAGATTGAGAATTGCACGTTGAAAGAATATCTATACTACTTTATAATACATTTAGGTGCTGTTTGTTTTTTAAGTGATGCTGAACACTGAATCTGTTTCCACTTCTGAAGTTTAAGTGGTGGTGCTGAAGACTGAATCTGAATCTTATAAGACTGTTTGTTTTTTGAAAACTGTCAAACATCTGAATCTGATTCTGAAACTGATTTTAAAGTACTATTTTACGATATTCATTGTTCATAACAACTTAAATCACCAAAAATACATCAAGTCAATGAAATACAATAGTAACTTGAATAAAGTCTCATAATAACTAAAATCAATTTCGGTTTTCCATTAATTGCGTTGCTATTTCTTCTCTAAACCTGCCATGTATGATTGATCAGCGGCACTCCCATGTGATTGAATCTCATCAGCCTCATCACCACCATCGACCCCTTCCTCAGTGGGTTGATCATAAATAGAAAATAACTCATCACTTAAACCTTCTTTCCGTATGAAGTTGTGAACCGCAAAACATGCAATAACAACGTCTCGTTGAACCTCAAGTGAAAACGGTGCCATTCTTTTTAATATTGGAAACGCGCCTTCAGTACGCCATAAGCACGCTCAATAACATTTCTCAGTTTTGCATGAGAATGATTGAACTTTTCGTACTTGTTTGATGGACGTCGACGACGAAAATCTCCAAGCCAATATCTAACATTACGATATGGCGCCATAAATCCTCGAGTGTTCGCATACGCAGCATCACATAAATAATATTTATCTGAAAACAACAAAGAAAATAGTTACTAATGTGATATAATAAACTCGTTATCTAAATTGTTATCATACCTGAAGGAGGAACTGGAAATCCAAATTCACTATCTGCTAAAGTTTCAGATAAAACTCTAGAATCATGTGCAACCCCTTCCCATCCGGCAACAACAAATGTAAAGACCATGTTGAAGTCACAAACTGCCAAAACATTTTGATAACAATCACCCTTTCCTCGTCCTCTATATAAATGTTGTTCTTCAATAGGGACAACGACGTGTATTAAAGTTCCATCAAGTGCACCAATTGCTCCCTACATTAAAGCTAGTAGTTAAAATAAATCTACTAAACACCTATTATTTACTAAAGCTCCTAAAGTGTATATAATTATTATTATTATTATTATTATTATTATTATTTACCTTAAATATTCGTCGTAATCTCCTATTATTCCCCGGTATTCTGGATTAGGATTGAATGATGTAGGAACTATGATCTCCTTGGCAAACTCGATCATTTTATCCAACACTTCATGAAAACTTTTATGAATTGTTTGTGTTGAGTGTTGAAACCTGTTTTTTACCACTCTATAGCGTTGATTGTGACCTATGATCATCAAAAAGATAGCCATCTTTTCTTCGACCGATATGTGTTTGCTATCCGTTAACCAACCTTTTGCTTTAAAGTGAGCACTTAGTTGAATGAAGGCAACACGATTCATTCGTAACAAATCAATACATTGTGTATCCGTACCTTCAAGTAGCTCATTCGTAAACTGGCGTCTGGTAAGTCTAGACGTATTGTCTCTTTTCCTTTTCAAACGCTTTGACCGTATATAGTACAAATACAAGAATACAACAATGACAAGTATAGCCTTTTGCTTGTTATCCATTGTGAACCTGTTAATAGCATAACCCAAACATAACATGTTAAACTTCTAAACATAAACCAACTTATCATGTTAAAACTTCTAAACATAACCAACTTAACATGTTAAAACTTCTAAACATAACATAAACCAACAAAAAGAACTTCAAATTCCAACTAGAAGTTTAAACATAACATAAACCAACAAAAAGAACTTCAAATTCCACTACAAGTTCAAACATACCAAAACCAACTACAAGTTCAAACATACCAAAAGCCATAACAAAATAAACCAACTACAAGTTCAAAATCCAAAAGCCATAACAAAATATTCCAACTACAAGTTCAACTTCCAAAAGCCATAACCATATAAGAACTACTCCATGAATCCCAATCTTCGCCCGTTCCTCACAATCCAATCCTTTAGTACGTGAGGAATTGGAGGCATCATCATCCATGCATCTCTTAACAATGCCGTGTGGCCTAAAATGTCAATGGCCATGGAATAAAGAGGATCTGTTGGATCAAGATCTAGACTGTTCAACCGTTCAACACATGCATTCCTAACTGGGTCAACTGTGGGTTGTGGTGGTGGTGGTGATGGAGGAGGAACAACTGGGGGTGGTGGAGGAGGAACAACTGGGGGTGGTGGTTGGGTGATAAGTACTCGAAGTGCATCTTTCAAGTCGATAGCCAAATCTTCCATGTCAACCTTGGTTTTCTTCTTACTCGGCCTTGATGAAGTTGGAGTTGTTCTCTCGACATTTGAAGGATTTGTACTCGATTTATCGAGAGTTGGTACCTCATCTTCAGAATCTTCATCATCCTCATTTTCAATAGTATGAATATGAGAGGTAAATGATGATGATGAAACCATAGAAACCCTCTCACGAGTTGAACTAGGGGCATATGCACGAGATCCGGTAGCAGAAGTCCCCTCGAATAAAGCTTTACATAACTCAGGATATGCCAATGGTGATGATTTTAAAGATTTTCCCTTTGGATGTCCCTGTATCCAAATTAATAGACTAATCTTAATAAACTATTTATTGTCATTACTCGTCTTAACTAAAAAAAAAACTAACCTTAATAAACTCGTCCCATTCATCATCATTTAGGTTGAATGTATTCGTTTGTGGGTTATAAAGATTCCCCGTCTTATTCTTTAAGTAGACCCAGCATGCATACTTCGATTTTAAATAATCGTAATGATTTTTCATTTGTTTTTGTGTTGCGTTCATACCGCACACGTCGAGAAGATTTTTTGCCACCTTTACCCAAGAGTTTTTTTTGGAGACTTCCCCCATTTCTTCCAACAGTATTAACCTCAGCTAAACAACTTTCTAGAAAACATCTGATGGACTCAGGTGTCCACTTTAGACGTTGTGTGTTATCCTCATTCACTAATAAAAGCCCAAAACTATACAAATCAGATTGAAAGCAATCCAAATTAACAAGTGCAAACCAATCCAAATTAACAAGCTTTGTAGAACAATCCAAACAAGTGCAAACCAGATTGAAAGCACATATTGTACCAAATCAGTAGCTAAATCACATATATCAAACTTGTAGCAAATTAGTAGCAAAACCAGTAGCATCAGTCCCAAACTCAGATTGCAACCAAAATCAGAAGCAAAAATCAGTAGCATAAGCAACCCAAAATAGCAAATCAGTAAATCAGTAGCAAATCGGATTTCATAATCATAAACTCGAAATAGCAAATCAGTAGCAAAATCAGTAGCATAAGCAACCCAAACTCGAAATCGAGAATCACAGATTTCATAATCATAAACTCGAAATAGCAAATTAGTAGCAACATCAGTAGCATCAGTCACAGATATCACAATCGAGAATCACAATCATAATCATAAACGATAATCAAAATCGATAATCACATATTTCTATTTCGATTAGGTTCAGTTTCAAAATCGAAATCGAGAAAGATTGATTGAAAATCGATAAGCACAGATTATCAAATCGATAATCAAAATCGAAATAGAAATCGATGAAGTGAGTGATTGAAATAGAAAATCGAAATAGAAAACCAGATTACAAGATGAAGGGAGTGATTGATTACTTGTTGAAGGTTTATGGAAGCAAGCACAGGAGCATCGATGAAGGCGAGATGGATGGAGGCGAGAGCTATCTGATGAAGCGTGAAATCAAAAAGTGAATAATAAGTTGCTAGGGTTCCACTTTTTCGGTCAGATGGCAAAAGGTGATAAGTACCACTTAATGAAAAAAAAAACAAACACACTTATTGGGGAAATCACTGACCGAAAAAGTGATTTTGCCCCAATAAGTTCTTATTAAGTGATAAGTTTAAAAAACAAACAGAACCTTAGCAACCAAACTCTTAAAAACAACATTTTTAAGCATGATGTACCACTATCTAATGCGTAATTCCTTAATTTTCAACATTACCACTGATGCAATCAAACGGTTTGAGGGAGTGGGCCCATTTTTCATTCTCCAAGAAGACGACGCTTGGGAATTCATTATCAGCCTACTCATTTTGTAAGACGACGATCCAGGGATTACACACTCTTCAAGGCGACGATTCAGTGGATTTTACTCACTCTTCAAGATGATGATCGGGGCTTATTATCCTCTCCTCAAATCGAATTCTTTTGATGTTTACACACGTTTCTTTGTTAGAAGACTGTCGATTTGGGTTTTTTTGTGCACAATCGAAGTCTATACTCGATTTCTACAACTGAATCAGTTTCGAATTCTAAATCAGGTTCAAATTCTACCATTAACATTTCTGTAATTGTTTGGAACAGGTTCGAATTATGTTGTTTACACAATCGATTTGGGTTTCTTTGTTAAGAGACCATCAATTTGGGTTTCTTTGTGTACAAACGAAGTCTATAATCGAATTCTACAACCCAATCAGGTTCGAATTCTACTAGCGATTTAGGTTTCTTTCTCTAGGCGTTTTGCAACTTTTGGTTTCTTCGCATTCAAATATGTCGTTTTGAACAGGTTAGAGTTATGTTAAGTTATGTTTATTTGGTAGCATTTTTAGTTTCTTCTGGTGTCTCCCATTGGACCCATTCAACTATGCTTGAACTTCCTTTTGCCACTTTGTCAGAATTGCTTAAAATCGAATCTGAAGATGAAAATTTGTCATACATAAAGATGATAATTGTCGGGTGTGTGTATATATTTTATTATATATGATATTTGCTCATCTTTCCCATTCTTAAAATCTATAGGTTGTTTTGCTATTCATGTGAAACTATTTTAAACAATAGGTAGCCCATTTATATGTTTTGCTTTATTATCCCTGGTTTGCAATTGGGTTTGTTGGACAACTTTTGGAGGTGAACTCATTAATTTTCACTTTTATTTGTTAGGTTAATTTTCTTCACCTTTTTTAACCACGAAGGGGTATTTGTCAAAATGGTAAAATGGTTGGAATCTATAAAGAATTATGATGTTTATGATCTACATATAAGTGACAGGAATATGTATGTAAGGGCTAATAATGCTTAATGGTACCTAATTTGAAGTCGTTTTAGTTAGAAAAGTGCAAATCCCCTTAGTAATTCCTATCTTCATTGACCTTTAGACATCTCTCTGCTATTGGTTTTATCTATTAAATTTGATAATAGTTGGTTCAGATTTCCTTATCATGTAACAAGCTTGATTTTAGTTTCAGGTTTAGGTGTCTCCTTTACAGAATCAAACAACATTTTTGTGGACAATCCAATCAGAAGTTGTCGGTAAGCGTTTGACACATTTATGTGCATATGGTTTATGGTAGTTAAAATAGTATATTTCCTTCTCATTTGTAATATTCCATACAATCGTACTAAATATTGATAAAGGGTATTTGTAATTTGCATTTATGTTACTGTTCATTCAAATTTCACTTTCTCCCACATTGCGCGGGTTTGCTGGACGACATTATGTTCTGTGTCCTATACTCTTTTAAGGAACGTCAATGAAGAGTAAAACGATATAATCATCAGAGTTAATAAGATTTGGGAAGCAACATGATGCACATGATGATATAGGTTCACACACATGATCTTGTGAGGTCATCATGCTTAGTGCTTACCTTGTTTTTTTTTGCTGTTAAGCAACAGGTATGTCCCATTTTATAGGTACGAACTTGGATGTATTTTGCTTTCTCTTTTTTTTTGCTGTTAAGCAGCAGGTAAGTCCCGTTTTATAAGTGGATTGTATACTTTTTGCACTTTTTCTCGATTGATCACTAGCATTATCGTCTTGATGCTTTTCACTTCTGCAGGCACATGTAGCATTAGTGTTAATTATTTGGCATTGTATCTTAGTGTTCAGTTTGGTGAAAAAGAGGTATGAATATATCTTTTATTTCATTAAGCTACCTGTTGTTGGCCATTAAGCCACTAGATCACCATGGATTTATTTGAAGTTTATATGCCCAATGATAACACTTATGAGCTTCTATGAACAATGGTTTGTGTTGGTCCCAAGTAGGTGACCTTCAAGCTAGGATAGTGTTTGGGATTATAGAAGGGGGGGGGGGGTTGAATATAATCACACAATTTTTCACTTTTAAATTCTTGTTATATTAACAATATGAATTTACAGATTGTTGCGGAAATAGAAAAGACAAATAGTCTAAACTAAACAATCTAAGTTCTTTCACTATGCACTAAGTGAGAAGATGTAAGAAAGAAAGATAGAGGGGAATAAGAAAGAAAGGACTTGAGTATTTTTGGATGCAGAAGAGGTATGGAGAAAATCTTCTCCACGTCCAATTTATACTCCATGCATTAAATGCATGCAGACCTACTTTTGTGACGTGTCACGTTGTAGTTGGTCTGTTGTACTATTTACTATAAACAAATACTCTTTGCATGGTGTGCAAAAGGAGTATGTTTGTAAACAGTTGCCTTGAGGTCTGATAAGTACGGAGGGAACAGTAAAGGAACTGTCCTTATGTACTTTTGTGTCAGTAAAGGCGGATAATCCTTTTGTGCATTAGACTAAGACACTATTCTAATCCTTCAGGATCAGGATACTGATCAGTGACTAGGGTCCTAATACTGATGAAGTTCAGGGTCACTTGTATCCTGTTGAGTCTTCAGGATGTCATACGATATTGAGCAGCCTGCTATCACTGAGTTCCGTCTTCAGATCACGAGCATGCTGTTCCTGTCATCAGCTATTTCTTCGACGTCGCTGATGGTTCTTTGTGTATGATCTTGATGTCTTCAGGAGGTCTTCACTTCAGTGGATAGGATCAGTCGACTGCAGAACAGACTCGTTCGTCTCCTGATCCTGATCCTGATTACTATAAAATTAAGTTACAGCATAAGTAACATGGAATAACACTGAACAGATTCAGTGATAATTCCTCAAGCTATAACAGAACTAAAAACCTATTCACTAAGTAAAGATTCAGGATCATTATCATTTCATCAGGTCTTAGGAGAGCTGGATCAACAATCTCCCCCTAAATGATAATGATAAGACAACAGAGAAATTGTCTAAGTCTAGAAAGAAAAAATTTCTAAATCTAGATAAAACAGTAGGAAATAGAACTCATAAAGGTACATGTCCCATTTACTGTTTTGAGGGATCTTTTTCAGTACTATGATGGAATAAAGTACAATGCACTGAATTGCATTTTCATTAATCTCAATCAGGTTACAAGAGTAAAGAAAATACAGGAGTACATAAGTGAAGTACTGAAAGCAAAATTTACAAAAATATTCTAACTATCAGAGTCTTCGCTAAATTCTTCAGTCTTGACTACGATTGGAACTAGAGTGTTGCTGAAGGCGAGTCGATGATCGAGTATAGCTCTGACAGTTCGAATAATCTCTTTATTATCTTGGTTTTTCTTGTCTCTTTGAGCAGTGAAGAGAACAGAAACCAAGTGTTCATATGGTGCTTTGTGTAGCTCGTTGAAACGCTGAAAGCGTAATATTTTGGAGTTGTCGCTTACACAAATACCATGAACAGGTTCTCTGATGACTTGTCCTTCAGAGAGAGAGACTCCTAGAGGGAGTGAAAGATCAAGCATCGAGAGGTCCAGTGGTTTGACAACCATTCTGGGCATGCAAGGAGTTGGTCTCCTTGTTGAAGCACCGGCTGATCTTCGAACAGGTGGCTGAGGCAGTGCTGAAGAAGGCTGGAGAAGGTCATCAGGAATTTCCGTTGTCCTTCTGATGCGTGCAATAAGTCCTTCTATGACTTCTTCTACTTCAGCCCGATAGTTCTTGTTGGCTTTGGGAAGTAGGGATCTGATCTCGTTCCACTCTGACAAGTTGTAACGATCTAACTTGTCCAGAGTGTGTTGCACGTCCTTGACTCCAGAGCGTTTGACGGTGATCCATGTTTTTGCTCTCTTGCCGCGAGTTCGGCTGAGATGGATTCCAGAGATAGCAGCACCATGTTTTCTTAGGTGAAGGCGGTCTCTGCACCAGTCAAGCTCTGTGTTAACTTCTTCAGACCGAGCTTCAGCATTCCTGTTGAAGACCTTCAGCGCGGCCTTCTGTGCTAGAACAGGGTCAGCACTTATTTCAGCGTCCTCTTCAACAAAATCCGATGCAAGCCTTCGAGCGGCTTGAGCGGAGAGGAAGGCTTCCTTCTGCTTCTTATTATGCTCCTCCTGAGCCTGTACAGCAGCGTTGTATTCCTCTTGTGATAGATAGGCGAACTCGGAGTTCCAAGAGGTACGAAGAGGAATTTTTACTCTTGTACTCTCGAGTCGCTCTATCACAGCGTCTAAACGCCCATCCCTGTTGACAATAGCAAAGTTGTCAGGGTAATTCTCACCTTCAGATCTAGGAGAGTTAGAGGGAGGAGATCTGGGAGAAGAAGCAGGGGTAGAGAAGTCATCAGAGATGAATTCATCATCTGATGAGAGGCAAATGGTTTCAGGAGGGGCTCGGATTTCAGGGGTTCTAGAAGAGGATGCTTCAGGATTAAAGCGGGTTGGTCTAGAAGGAATGGTTTCAGGGTTAAGAGGAGTTACTCTGAAAGTCATTCTGCTTAATTCAGCTCTTGTCTGTTCTGATGGACTATTCTCCATGAGGCGAATAATCTCACCAGTGACAGAGCCAAAGTTTACATCCTGAAAGTCAGAGTTTTCTTGGTTTTCAGGCTCAGAGGTTAGTTTAGGAGAAGAATGGGGTGTTGGTTCAGGGGTAGGTTGTTTTGGTGGTTGGTAGACAACCATTTGTAGATTGTTTATTGGAGAGTCATCAGAGGAGGTGTCGAGGATTATGGTTTCAGGTGTAGGTTTAGGTTTAAGGAGAGAAGAAATTGGTTGGTTATCAGAGGATGAGGGAGAGGATGGTAATAGTAACGTACCAGGTGCACGGAGGTTCTCCCCCTGAGATTGTGCAGGCCCTGGAGTGGGCGTTGGGGATGCAGCCTTCTCGACGAAGATATCGTCGTCTTCATCATCATCTTCATCTTCTTCATCTTCCTCGTTCATTCCCCCTTGTTCGTTGGTTCTCCAGTTGGTGGAGGGGGAATAAACGGACTGGTCTCTAGGCTGTCTCTCCCCCTCAACAGGTGCCTGGATTAAGGCGGCTGTTGATAAGTTCCTCTGGAGGAGAGAGGCCATGTCGCTAAGGACTTTGCGTGAGATGAAGGAAGAAGAGATCAGGGATTGCAAAACATCCCTGTCTGCCGTGGTGAAGGACGGAGGCGGTGCAGGAGCAGAGGTGAGAGCATTGACAGAGTGGTGAGGCCAGTCACCTGCTCCTGGAGGGCGCGGAGGCCTGCTTCCTGAGCATCCAACCTCTGAACCACTGTTGATTGGAAAGTGGTGAGAGAGTTGGTGCTGTTGTTGATGGTGGTGGAGAGTGCAGGTAGAGCAGAGGCCTTCAGGTCATCAATAGATGCCTGAAGGTTGTTGGAGGAGGCGGCCACTTGTGAGACCTTGTCATGGATGTTATCCAGACAAGGAATCGTAAGGGTAACAGCCGTAGGCGGCGGAGTGGCGGCGACGGCGGCGGCAGCGGCATTGGCGGTGGCAGCTTCAGCAGTACTGGCAGCGGCCTTTGCAGCGGCAAGCTCCAGTTCCAACGCCTGGAGGCGTGTCTGGTGCTCGTCCTCCTTTTGTTGGAGAGCTGTGCGTGCCTCCTGCAATTGTCGTTCAGCGGACTGCCGACGTAGCTCAGCTGCATTCAGCTGACGCTCGGCGTCCGTGAAGACAAAATCATTGAAGGGGTCATCCTGATGAAGTTGGGGATGCCCTTCAGTGGCTGCTCCTAAAGAACCTGTAGTCAGAGTAGCTAAGTGAGTACTAGAAGACTCATTAGCTTTCAAAAAAGAAGAGACAGTAATATTTTGCTTAAAAGTATTACCTGAGGCTAGGAGGGTATCAGAGCGATTACCCCCCATGTTCTCTGAGTGTTCGAGGTGAACAACCTCAGGTTCTTGTTGTACAGGAGCAGAGATGGAAGCATCTGCAGGTGAAGAAGTTTTAGATAAAGGAGATGGTTTATTAAAGAGTTGAGGCAGGGTAATATAGTATTTCTTACCAGCCGCCTATTTCTTTTTCTTCTGCGCCTTCGACTTGGCGCGTTTTGGAGGAGGTGGAGGAGTGGCAGAAGAAGGTTAGGGGCGCTTCTGGAGCGCAGAGGAAGTGTTTGCAGCTGGGGAAGTCAGTATGGGGTTAGCTACTGACATAGCATGCAGAGAAATAGAAGAATGGGGTTTGGAAGAGAAGAGAGAGTACATACCTTCAGTGGGAGAGGTGGAGTGCTCTTCATCCTCCTGAACTGGTTCAGGAACAACCAGAACGGCGGAGAGAGGGACGTCGTCAGGTTTTGGAGACACCTGATCCAGGAACTTAGACCCGAGGGCGTAGTTGTTGGAGTTCCCGATCTTGGGGTAGTTTGGCCCCATATGCAGTTCCAAGGCTGCCGAGAAGAATCTGGTGAAGGCGACGTTGGCGACCCGCTTCGTGTTCCTGACCTTCTTGACCATGTCCTCCCATATGCAGCGAGCATAGTCAAACTCGCGATTTTTGATCGCAGAGAAGACCATGTGCTGAATCACGGTGGGGAACTCCTTCGTGCTTCCTGTCTTGCCTGATATGCACAGGCCGAACGTATTCCATATATAATAGAATGTGGCGTTCAAGCCTGTCTTATGGACAGTAGCAGTAGTCTTGGGAAGCATGACGCCATCCTTCACAGGCCATCTGTAGCCAATGGCGTCCAAGAACTCGATGATTTCATCGGATGTAGGAGCAGGAGGGAAGCGTTTCTTCTTTGGGAAGTTCAGCACGTTCCTCAGAGTTCCGAAACCAAAGGAAATTATATTTTCCTTGATCTGGAACTTGATGACCTCCCGTAGGACACCCTTGGCGTTCCTTTCCTTGGCAACAGTGGCAGTAGACCACAGTTGTTGCAGCATTGGTTTGTTCGGCTTCGGGTCTATTGTAAAAGCCGTCTTCAGGGGGCTGCTTAGCAGGAAGTTCTTTGCAGGCAGCAGATAATCCTTGCTATCGGGGATGTCAAACAGTCCAATGACGTTGTTCTGCTTGAATTGTACGTCGTGCTGCGGAATGATGATCGGCAGGCTTTCAGTGGCAGTTTGCAGAGGAGTAGCTTCGGAAGAGAGTTGGGCGTCCAAGGAGGAAGTAGTAGCAGCCATACTGTTAAACACAAAAATAACATATGTGGATGATTAAAGGTCCAAAATATGCATTTTTCTTCATTTTTCAATGAACACAGAATATGTTCATAAAAATGGTGAAATCCTTTATACTTGGAATGGATTAGATACCAAAATTCACAAAAGGAATGTGTTTTGGTATTAAAAAGAAACTTTTATTTTGATGAGAAGATATCAAAATAAGAGTTTATGATTGTTCTTAAAAGAAATAAGAACATCATATTAACTGTTTTAGCAAAAATCTTAGAAGATTTTGGAAAAGCTAAGATCAAACGGAGTGATCTTAGGGTTTTTAGAAAAACGATTAACAAAATAAGTTGTTTAGATGAAGAAGGCCAACTTACAGTGTAGAAAGAACAAGAGAAAAGAAACACTTACGATGATCTTGTTAAGAAAAGTGGTGAGTGTGTTCTTGGTGTTCTTGAGAGAAAATAGTTCTTGCTTTTTCTTGCTAGATTGCTTAGAGAGAGTTTGTGAGCGTAAAGAGTGTAAAAGATTATGAGTGAGGTTTTTATACCTCGTGGTAGGAGAGAGAGAATGG
>CM058047.1:37784249-37867936 GCA_030169165.1 Centaurea solstitialis
CTAGGCTGATGGTTTGAGTCTTCTGTGGGTCATGAATCACTGGGTTTTCTTGATTGTTATCTTGAGGGACTTGTGGTATTTAGTCAAGGTGTATGTAAGTTGGTCTACCCACAGTTACCAAAAACTTAGTCTGTTTCATGGTTTAAACTATTTTTTGCATAAATTGGTGTGAAAAAATGGTTCGAAAATGATAATGTGTTGTTGTGGTGTGGTTCAGTTGATGCAGGCTAACGGATTGCTTACGTTTGGGGAGTACACCGAGAAGCTTCTTGACAAGTACTATCATTTGAAAAAGTAGTTACCTTTAGGAATTGTTGTTTGAAGCTGTAATAATCAGTTTAATTTCTATAGCACATTTAAACATTGTATAAAAGCAAAATTATGGTTTTCAAGTATATAAGACTAATTGATAATAGGATCAAAAAGCATGTAATATATTGTCTTTTGACTTTCTCTTATCGGTCTTGATCCCAATATTTGCGGGCCGGTTATCAGTTTGTTGTGTTTAAATATGGTGGCAAACTTAACTGGTTATTAAAGGTTAACACCGGACCTGATCTATAATTGATTAAAGAGGGGCTGCTTTGTAGCTGGTCAAGCCCAGTTGTTTGATACCAAACCCAAGCCAACCTAAATCATATTTTCGTTGGGCCCAATATAACCGGTTACGAGGAGTCATTTTTGTAATCGGTTACAGGGAACACATAGTATAATCCGCCTAACCCAACTCGAAGCATACAGTTCGGTTGGGTTGGTCAATATAAAACTTTTTAGGTAAAATAGGGAATTAAAACTTTTTTAGGTTAATTTCTTTTTAAATCTTTTATCTTAATTTCATCTTTGTCGGCCCCCGACCAATCAAAGAGCTAAAAAACCATCTCAAAATCAATGAGAAAAACATAAAAAGTCTTTCAAAATCGATTTTTTTAAATTAATGGAAAAAAGCTTTAAATACATCGGACATTTTATGGTTGTTTAATGTGCCCCCACTAGAAAAAAAATGTTGTGTATCTACTACTAAGGCATCGTTTGGTAAAAATAAGGTAGCTTATAAGTTAACTTATAAGTCACCTTATAAGTCAGGTACATGTTTGGATGGACCATAAGCTGACTTATAAGTTAGCTTATAAGCTAGCTTTTTGAAAAGCTACTTTGAGTAGCGTTTTGGTGACTTATTGTAATTATGACATTTATTATTATTTTTATTCCAAATATACCCTTCTACTTTCTACATTACTAATTTTCATGTATGTCTTTTTTTGTCCTTTTACAGTCATAAGCTACCTTATCAGCTAGTTTTTGCCAAACGTAACTTATTCATCAGCTACCTTATCAGTCATCAGCTACCTAATCAGTCACCAGCTACCTTATCAGTCACCAGGTACCTTATCAGTCATAAGCTACCTTTTCAGCTAGTTTGCCAAACATAGCCTAATTCTAATTGCTAGTTGTTTTACTTATTTAGTGAAAATACTTTTGATCCTATAGTTCAACTAGCCCATGACCATTGGTACCGAGTCTACATCATTAAGTTAGGATTAGGGCCTTGTTTTGTGCACTTCGGATATAAGTTTATCAATCGTAACCGGAGAAACAAATATACAAACTTGAGTTATTCTTATATATATATATATATATATAAATTACCTTTTTTAGACGATAAAATGGTAAAAATAATATATATTGTATTTATTTAATTAAAAAAAAGACAATTTATTTGATTTAAGAACAAACGAGTGCAAGTTTGAATATGGTTTGAAGGTTCCAAAGCATCTAGAAGTGATCGATAGGTCGTACCTCCAGAACCTTTGACACAAATCTCATTTATTAGAAACAAATTAAAATTTTGTTATAGATGATATTTATAATAATTAATTTATGATAATAATTACCGAAAGGTGAAAATAAACTACTGTGAAAATAATGTTGCGGATTCGAAATAAAAAATTGTTTCATATGAAACGGAGGGGAGAATGAAATCTTTTTTTGTATAAAATAAGTATAAATATTCTTGGAGTAATTTAGAAATTTAAAGCATTTTCAATATATTTTTTTAGGGCAAATTACAACCTTGTGTGTTTGTGCGGTTGTTTGTCATCCACAACCACAACCACAAGCAACTATCTTTTCTTTTCTAAATTGATTACCGTTTTGATAGGGTTAATAAATTATTTGGATAACAAATTATTCGTTTTGTATACAAAATACTATTAACTATTTTTATACTCAATATATTATTGAAATCTATTTTTACACATAATATCATTGTAACTGGGAATAGTCTGTTTTGGATGACGTTGCAATTAAAATTAGTAAATAATGCTTGTGCATATGACGTGCTTCAATGTGACAATGATCAGGCATTCTCTTCTTCTTCTTCTTCAAGACACCACCACCACACCTACCAGCCCACCACCGCCAAAACCCCACCACTACCACAGTTGCCACCACCACCAAAACCACCACTACCACACTCACCAGCTCCACACCACCACGGCAAACGCCACCATCGCCGCCTGCAAACGCCACCATTGCCGTCTGCATACACCACCATCGCCGCCTGCTCAACATCATCACCACCACACCACCATCTTCACCCTAAAAACCCCAATCCCGATAACCCTAAAAAACCCAAATCCAAAAACCACCATCTCCACCCTAAAAAATCCCAAATCGAAAACCAAACCCTAACCCTAACCTTGAAATTGGAATCTGATTTATGAATACCTTGAAATTGGAATCTGATTTCCAAAAATCGTCTTGAAGAGTGTTGTTACGGAGCTTTCAGATAACTCAGATCGGACCTTGAAATTGGAGCTTTCGAAGCTTTCCAAAAATCTGATTTCCACCGGAGAACTCAGATCTGACCTGAACTGTAAAACCCAGTGGAAGAACCCTTGTTATTGGTGGTAGGTTTTTCCTTTTCCGACAAGAAGTCCATGAATATGTCTTCGTCGTTAAGGAGCTCCGATGGGGAAATGGATTTTAGTATGCGAAGGAGAAATGGAGAGTGGTGGAGGAGGAGGAGGAGGGAGGTGGTGGTGGTGTCTTGAAGAAGAGGAAGAAGAAGAAGAAGAAGAAGAAAGAAAAGAAGAAGAAGAAAAGAAGAAGAAGAGAATGTCTAGTCAATGCCACGTCAAAGCCATGTCATATCCACAAGCATTATTTACTGATTTTAATGGTATAATGTGTATAGATTCACGTCAAAACGGGCTATTCCCGGTTGCAATGGTAAAATGTGTACAAAAAAATAGTTCAATGGTATATTAAGTACAAAAAATAGTTCAATGGTATTTTGTGTACAAAACGAATAGTTTGTTACCCAAATAAGTCATTAACCCTTTCGATTATAATGGTTGCTATTTTGTTTCATTTTTGGTCCTCAAACTATCTCTTATTAAAAAGGTCCATTATGTTGTAAGATATTTTGAAATTTTCTATATTTATTTCATTTTCCTTTAAGATTGTTAGAACAAGAAATCAAGAACAATTAGAGGAGAGAGAGATTGAGAGTCAAAAGCTTTTGTTTATTCATCCATGGAAGAACAAGTTACAAACTACACCTTTGAAAACACACACAAGCTCTCTAAACGACTCTCATAACTCTCTCAATTACCACTCCATCTCTATATATACCTCTACACATAAGCCCCTCTATCTATACAAGTATTTTCACTTTCACCCCACACAATCTATTATTTACACAAAATTGATTCTTTATAAAACTTTCACATATTAGGACATTTTATGTCCTAACAATCTCCCCCTAAAGTTTTATAAAGAAGCATCTCTAATCTTCTCTCCCTGCTTCTGTAAGAAAACTTTAGTAGTGCTCAGCTACGTTGCATATTCCAAGCTCCCCCTTAAAAAGAGCTCTCAAACTTTTGTATCAAACGAAATCAGACTCAGTGGACTCAAGCACAACCGATAGCCTCTGAACTCAATTGCTGTTCCGTAAGCAAATTGGTGCATCCCTCGGTGGGATATAGACAAGTGCGAGTCACTTTGATGTTCATTCGTATAACATCAAAGAACGAAGAGTCTGTTAGACATCCAAAAACATGCAAGTCAATAACTCTGAGCCTGGCAAGTGCACAACTTCAAGGAACTTGGATCTCTGAGACACCGTGATCAAGAAAGTACTTGGAGAAGATACTAAAAGAGACGCAAATTTTCTTTAATCTCTCAACTGATCAAGAAATTAGCGATTTCCTGAAGACCTTCAGAACTGAAACACAACCAAACTCTGATTCAACCTTCTCAATCAGACAGATGATCATCGGCACTCGAACGTCTAGATCACAACCATAACTCTAGATCAATGATTGCAAACTTTCAAAGTTCTAGTTGATCAGGCCAGAACAATGATAGAAAGCACTCAAAGAGCTAGCATCCACAAGAACCAGAACAATGACGTAAAGCTCTCAATGCTCTGAGTGATCAGTTTAGAACACTGATAAAAACCAGTCAACGGTCTAGCCCCCACAAGACGAACTCCAGAAAAACGATTGCAGAAGCTCAAGTGTCAAACCAATCCAACCGAAAACAAAATCTGATCATCCACAATCTGAATAACAATATCAAATCCGGCTTATCTTCAAAGAATCTGATCAGCGGGGAAATGAGAGAAATTCAATTTTCTACTTGTAGTCGATTTCCGAAACAACTTCAGAGACAGAAAATAATCAAGAATTGATTCAATCTTCTTAAACAGTCAGATGACAAGAACCACCATCAAAACTTCAATGCCGATAAGCGCAAAAGCCACGACAACAATGAGTGGTTAGAACAATGTCGCCCACAAGAAACCGTACACTCATTGAAGCTGGTGAAGGGGAGAGAATTAAATTCTGAAGTAAAGAAAGCAGGAAATCATCCTTCTGAATAAACCAACTGAATACAAAACTCAATCACCGACGTCCCGAAATCGTTACAAATCTGGCTTGGCTTCAAAGGATTTGGAACATTTGAGGGAATGAAATAAATTCAATTTTCAAGAAATGAAAAATTGAATTTTCGGGCTTTTATTGGGCTTTGAAAAATATAGAGATGGAAAAAATTGGCCAATTAAGCACATGGATTTCTGAAGCTAACTGGAACTGGATTGGATTGGATCTGGATTGTTACACAAAAAAAATTGGTGATCAATCTTGGGCCAATCTGAACTTCACGGCCCAACAAGAAATTTAGGCCTAAATGAATAAATCTCGTAAGCTTGATCGATCATATAGACGTTGGCGCACATCAGAAAAATTATTTCTGAATATGATATCTCAATTTAAGCTCTTCAAATAAAATTGTCCCATTGAAACGTTCTAAACAAATCATCTACTCTCGAGACATCTGTGACATATTTTCGAGTATACATCAGCTCTATATAGTCTCGCGACATGCAAAAGTAGCTCGAGACATTAAAATTCCTCTACACTTTTGAAGTCCAGTTCTCTAATCCAAGTTGAAAGTCATACAAATGAGCCAATGTAACTGATGCTCTAAGATGTCTCAGGACTGCAACCAAACTCGAGATATAAATCATCAAATATCAAGTCCTTAAACAGCACAAGTTGGCCACATGCTTTCTATGCGTCATGTGTACTTCAGCAAGATGACCACAACAAGACTCTTGACATGGCTCGAGATAATAAAAGAGGAAGGCATGAATTATTTAATCAGATATATAAAGGTTCATACACAATTTCTGAGCAAGGACAAGTTATACACGTGTTAACATTCGATTGAAGGCACACTCACGCGTCTGGCATGCACTTGTACTCAATCTCACGCGCTTCCATGTGATCATCACGCGCTCACACGCGCTGGACGTCTTCGAGTCGGAGAGAGAACGTGAGAATGACATCAGATAAGCGGTCAGCGTGCGCTGACCGAGCGCTGACCGACCGTTTTTTGCGTCTGACCGAGCTTTTCAGGTGCTGACCAAACAAGTTTTCGTGCTGACTGAGTGGATAACACTCTGACCGAGCGTTTTGAGAGCTGACTGAGTGTTTTTTTTTCATGTGAGAGACTCGAGACATTATCTTGTACTTGATCCTGACCTAATAGTACACTCGAGATGACTTTAATAGCTGGAAAAGTACACTCGACACATTGGATCTGGACGAAATTTTCCATTTTAGGCTCGAGACATATGAAGATTAGACTCGAGACATATGAATCTGCAGCTAAAAACTCCATCAAAGGACCTCCATTGATGAACTTCGAACAAAACCTCGAAAATCCATCAATTTATGCCCAAAAATCATCGAATTTATACATTTAAGTACCAAAAATTCGAAACTAGCAACATACAAACATAAATCCAGAACCAAATCATCAAATTTTCATTATCTTCAAGCTTCAATCCAAATTTCACCATTTTTGCTCCAAACTTCAAAAATCCAAAATAAACCTCCAATTGCTTGATTTCTAAGGATCATAACGAATAATCCAATTCGTTCCAGCTCTGATACCACTTGTTAGAACAAGAAATCAAGAACAATTAGAGGAGAGAGAGATTGAGAGTCAAAAGCTTTTGTTTATTCATCCATGGAAGAACAAGTTACAAACTACACCTTTGAAAACACACACAAGCTCTCTAAACGACTCTCATAACTCTCTCGATTACCACTCCATCTCTATATATACCTCTACACATAAGCCCCTCTATCTATACAAGTATTTTCACTTTCACCCCACACAATCTATTATTTACACAAAATTGATTCTTTATAAAACTTTCACATATTAGGACATTTTATGTCCTAACAAAGATATAACTAAAAAAGATTTTGTTTGAAAGGGTGTTCGCGCCAAAGCTCGATTAATCCTCGGCAACTTAAATGTCTTTAGGCATGCGCACGGAAAGGCTCGAACTCAGTTAGGACGCTATAAACCCCCCAAGCGATAACCAATTGCTACAACACTGGAAGACAAATATAACTAATTATTATCATTATATATTAATACATACATATAGGGTGATCATGACTCATGGGGTACATAAGAGATCATATGAACACCCCTCTCACCATCGTACTGACAACACAACAACCACCCCTGTCTATCAGCCAGCCGTCGTTCACCCATGAGCCATCATCAACAATCTTTTTCTCCTTTATCTGTTGTTTTTTATTTCATTTTTCTACCTCTTTACCGTTAATCTTCCATTTTCTCTTTACCAAAAAAAAAAAGAACTTCAATTTCCTCTTTGTCACAATCTATTGCCACTACTCTCATCACTCTTACCGTAAACTCACACTTGCAAACCCCAATTTGGGTTTTAGAATTCTAGGTTTGTTTTAGAGTTTTTGTTCAAAAGAGGACCAAAATGTATGGTAAAAAGACAAAAAAATATAGAAGTAAAAAGACTAAAATGACCATGAGTTTACTGAGTTTTTTAATAGAGTTAATTTGATGTACCAAAAGAGCAACAAAAAGTGACAACTACAATGACCAAATTCAAAATATAGTGACAATCATAGTGATTAAAACTATAATTAGTTAAAAAGAGGGATGGGAGTAGATAGTGATGGCAACCATATGGACCAGAACTGTAATTAACTCTATTTTTTTTTAAATAAATAAAACTTTTAGTGATTATAGATACTTAACTTGCTTCAATAACACATTTTTTAGATTTTCTTAAATTAGAAAAGGTTAAAAAACAGAGTATATAATTATCCAAATTAGTATGAAAAAAGAAACTTAATACTTTATGCTTAAAAAAGAAAGATAATATTTTAAATATATAAAATATGTTAATAATATAATTAATATTATATTTTTGTTACTACTTTAAATTTAACTTTTTCTATCAACAAAATCCAACCTTTTAATAATAATAATTTTAAACATATAAATTTGAAGGTTCCAACTTCCAAGTTCAAAGAAGATTGTTGTGTTTTTTTTTTAACTTGAGGTAAACAAAAAAGTCTTTGGAATTTCCAACTTCCAGAACCTTTGACTCAAAATCAACTTTGGGCACATCAAACACATTGTTGTCGTATTTAATTTAAGCCCGATATTTTATAATAACTTAGGCTATCAGCAGTCAATCCTTCGAACCCCCTTACTTTAACATGCCATATCAGCTGACACATCAGCTTTTTCCCAACTCTCTCTTAACTTTCCCAAAGCCCTCTGCAACCCTCTACAACTTGTACCGAACCCTCTTAATTCTCTCACACAACACACACACAACAAACACACACCACACACATAAAAGGAGCGAGTTCTACAACCCGTTTTCACTTCAGCCCGCCGGCACCCTAATTTGTGCAGCCAACCCGATTGAAGCCGGCGGGTAAGATGGAAGCCGGCGGTGAAGCCCGCTCAACCCACAAAGGACGCTGCGCATAGCCTTATACGGTTTAATTTGGTTGCTTTTGTTTAATGTTTAAAATTTAAAAGAATATGAATAAAATAATAAATAAACATAATATCTACAAGTTAAGTTTAGACTTTAGATATAACAGTATAAATAGCTTTAATTTTATTTAAAAAAATATAATAATAATAATATCGTTGCAAATCAATTTTGTAATGAGAAATGATAATATAAATCGATTGTTCTAAACAATAATATATATATTATTAAGTGTTCAAAATTCATCAAACATTTAAAATATTACCTAATAAAGACAAAATGAGTATAATTTATATAGATCAATCAAGTCATTAAGTTAAAGCGATGATTATTGAGTTTGAGAGCTTACCCAGGAAAACAATGAATCCAAAATAAGAAATATTAAAGTTCTTTATTTTATAATATTTATTAGGTATCATTATAAAATCGAGTTTATAAAACGTAAAAATTATTTTAATATTTTAATAAATTAGCTTAGGCCATGCACTGTGGTGCACGGGTGGCCTTCGGGTTGGCTTCGGGTTGCAAGAAGCCGACGGCTTCCCAAGGGAACACCGCCGCGGGTGATGTCGGGTAAGACAACATCGGTTCTCCAAAGCCGATCTTCTTGCCGATTATTTTATGACCGTTGGAGGGCCAACGGCTATATTATATTGTTTTTTTTTTTTCTTTTTTCCTTTTTCAAAATTCAATATATTTACTACACTATATATACTACACTATACACACAACTATACACACAACTCTCTACACTATACACACAACTCTCTACACTATACACACAACTCTCTACACAACTCAACTACACATCCAAATGGATTCGCAAAACACTCCGACACAAAGAAGAACCCGACAAACCCAAAGCCAACCGATGCCGACAAACCCAAACCAACCGATGCCGACAAACCCAAACCAACCGATGCCGACAAACCCAAACCAACCGATCCGATACGATCCGAATTTTTATGGGGTCATCCCGCCATCCGCCGCCGTATACGATCCGAATTTTTATACCACCAACTTTTCGCATTACGGAATGAGCCATGGTAATTTTTTACCGATGATGGCTCAAGGCGGCTTTACGGCAATGCTCACTCAATCGAGTCCCATGGCGACTCAATCAACTCCAAGTCCGACAACGATGCCAAATATAAACGAGCCCCGAGATATAGTAGATAGCTCGCCCGAATATGATGAGGTACCCGAAACGCAACCAACGCCGCCATCCCCACCACCACCACCATCGGGCACGGGCAACAAAGGCAAAAAAGGAAAAGGGAAAGCCAATTCCCCGAAAGACGGGAAAAGAAAATTTCCCCGACCGAGAGCCGCCGAAAAAGTGGAAACCCGATGAGGAGGTCGCGTTGGCGATGTCATGGGTGGCGGTTTCGGAGGATTCCGTAGTAGGTAACAATCGTCACGGAGGTATTTTATATATGGATTGTGTGATTTTGTCAATATAACGCAACCTAAGAACTTTTTTATTTTTTTTGATGTAGATGATTTTTGGGATACGGTTCGACTATCTTTCGAACATCGCACGGGATGCCCACCACAATACCGCTCCGTGCATCAAATAAGGAGCAAATGTGTGATGTTGGGCAAAGTTGTCCAACAATTTACCAACATCTACAACAACGTAAAATCGCAACGTAAAAGCGGCGAGGGTGACAACGAATGGTTAACGAAGGCTCGTTTCCGCTACAAAGAAGAGTACAAGAAGGCTTTTCAACACGAGCATGTTTGGGATGTGCTCAAGGGGTCCGAGAAATACATACGCACACCTCTCATAGGTGCCACCTCTCGTCCCAAACGATCAAAGACTTCCGAATCCGCGACGCCCAACACCGACGCTTCCGAGGCACACGGTCCTTTTGATGTCGATGTCGATGAGGATGACGAAAACGAAGAAGAAGAGGAGCGTCCACGACCCATCGGAAGAAACGCGGCGAGAGCTTCGGGTTCGGCTTCTACGGGAGCCGCCTCGAGCGAATACGTCTCCGGGTTGTTTAGTCATTTAACGACGCTCAACACGACATCGCACGAAATACTCGCTCAAAAACAAAGGGATTTGGACTTGCGCGAAAGAGATTTGGTGTTTCGTCAATCGGAGGCGACGGAAAAGAAGCAACGGCGAGACTATAGGTTTTACATCTCGCCGCATGCGCATCTTTCGGGCGGTGCGTTGCAAACAACGTTGCAAATGAAAGAGGAGCTACGAAGACACTACGGATGGCCGGCTCTCGAATGATTTTTAGTTCTTAATTTTTTATATTTAACGCAATTTTAGTTTTAATTTTATTGTAACGTTTTTATTTTTTAGTTTTAATGTTAGTATTATTTTTATTTTCAATTTAAATGTATTTTTTTTAATTTTTATTATTAATATTTTAAAATTAATTAAAATTAATTTTGATGGAGTGGGTTGTAGTGGGTCGACAGTGGATGAAATGGGTAGTTTGGGGTAGTTTTGTGGAAAGCTGATGTGGCGCTGATGTGGCAGCTGAAACCATTGGTTTGTAAAGGGTCGACAGTGGATGGCCTTATAAAACTTAACTTTATAACATATTCAAATAATTTTGTGTCATATATGTAATACTATATCACATTTATAAAGTATTTCTGATGAGAGTCTTAATAAGTTCTTTAAAATATTTTTGATATAAAGTATTTTAATAATTTTTCTCTTAAATGCTATACAACACTAATTTAAAAGTTTACTGAATTTGTGTTTGGCAAAAATAAGCTAGTACATGTTTGGATGGATCATGAGTTATCTTATTGAAAAGCTAGTTGAAATAGGTTTTTTTTTTTCAATTATACTCTTATTAATACTAATTGTTATACCTCAAGATATTTTTTTGCTCATTTCACATACACATAAGCTAGTTTTGGCAAACATAATTTCTTTATAAGCTAATTTATCTGCTACTAACTAGCTTATGAGCTACCAACTAGTTTATTAACTGGTTTGTATAACACAACATAAAACAAATAAACCTATTTTAAAACTAATTTATTGTAATATCCTAGAACCCCCGATTTTCTTTTAAGGCTATGCGTACTGATGATGATGGGTTGGGCGGGTTGAAGTCGCCGGTTTCGGCAGGCTGGGTGGCCTTCGGTACGCCGGTGACAGGTTCGGCGGGCTGGGGAGGGAGCGGCGTGGCCACACCGCTCTAGAAACCATTGCTTTTGTGTGTGGTGTGCTTTATTAATAAAAAAGTGAGACGATTGGTCAGGTTCGGGTACTAATCAGATAAGGTTTCAGATGACTTATTGTGGGGTTGACGAAAAAACTGATGTGACGTTGATGTAGCAATGAGGTTGAAAGGATTGGAGTACGAATGACCTAAAAAAATAAAAATTAAAAATCCTCTAGAGACTCAGAAAGAAAAAAAAAAAAAAACATCTGATTTAGATAAATAAATAGAAAAGTCAAAGAATGTGGATAACCAGGTCGTATATAAATAGAGCATGCCATTGGCATGCCAAAATCATACATAAAACCCTTTTTTATATAACTCATAATTTCTTCACTATACCTACTACTCCCCTTTCTTCTCCACCATCGCCGATCACCGGAAAAAGTACCACAATGAACACGTATTCGTACCTGATCAGGTCATCGTCTCAGTACCGGCGCCGGAAATCAAGTAGCCGTCCGCGGTGTTTGACGATTGCTAAGCAACAGAAAACTCGGTTTTACATACTCCGCCGTTGCATCTCCATGCTCGTCTGCTGGAACGATAACTACGATTAGAGATTCATTTCTATTCTTCTACATCTGCTGAATACCGTGAAGTTTTGATCCAAATTTTGATAGGTAAAACGATTTTATGACTTCTTCAGATCGAGTTTTTGATAGATGACGAAATCATGAGTTCTTCTGATCGAATTTTTGATAGAGAACGATTTTATGACTTATTCTGATTTATTAGCCATGGTGGTAGGATTGTAAGTCGAGAATGATTTTGAGATCTGTAAGAATCAGTTGATTCTGTTTTCTGTATATATGATATTAAATTCCAAGTAGAAATTGTAATCATCAAAAGATTGTAGAAAATTGGGATTGTATATACTACTTTCAAATGTTATTTTATGAATTTTGCATAATGATGGATCATTAAAATTGTTATTAAGTTTTAGTATTGATGATTATTAAACGATGCATGATGTTAATTCGATAATCCTGTCAATTTATGTTTGGCAAACCAGCTGATAAGTTGGCTTATAAATAAATTGTGTGACAAAACTAGAAATTAACAAGGATATAATTGAAAAAAACCATTAAAATGTTACTCCGGCTCGTTTTAATAAGCTATAAACTAGATTATAATTCATTCATACATGTACTAGCTTATCGACTAGCTTATGAATTTTGAGGTGTGTAAAAATGATTAGAGGAATCTTTGAGTAAACAAGCAATTAACATTTTGAATCATCTTATTTGAGTTTTTATAGTAAGCAAATCATTGTGTTTCATCACTTGAATATCATATTTAGGGGTCGTTTACCAGATTCTTACCCAGTAATAGGAATGATAATGAAAACTGTTGTTTGGTTTGATATTATATAATGGAATCATTCCTGCAGATCCATTAATTTCCATTCCTGACCAAATTGGGAGGAATGAAAATTTTATTTCTACTTAGATTTTTTTTCATGCATTGTTCCATCTATGGATGTTAAATGAAATATCTTTTGTATTTTCAAGTTGGAAAAACATATTTTTTTTAATATGAAACAATTTTTGGTTGATTATATTGGATTAACCAAACAACATCAATGCAATGCTCATTCCTATTCCAATTCTCCAGCATTCCCATTCCCATTTTCATTCTCATTCCCTGAAACGAACCAAACGCCCCCTTAGTAAATGTTCTTCAGTCATAAGTGAAAAGCAGTTCCAATCAATTTTTGCATAATAAGATTCTTTTGTAAAAATTTTGGAATCTCAAACATTGTATAAGCTTCTTTGATTGAGAGTGATAAAAATAAATGATTTTCTACATAAAGCTCCCCCCTAAAAGCATACTGAAAAAACTACTTCCTATACCTTTAAGCCACTACCAAATATTCATGTATAACGGATAGAATAAGTTATGAGTCTCATTAAGTAGCTAACAAACATACCTATATAAATCTAAACATCTAAGTGTGGCAAAAAATATCTAGACATAGTTTTGGATGTTTGCTAAGCCCTAAATCTAAACTTCTAAGTGTGACAAAAAATCAGATTTTGTAGTATGAATCAGACTACATTGTTCATCAAATAATGGCACAAACACACAGAGAACAAAGTATTCACAGCATGAACCACTACATTATATTCGCACAAAAAAAAAAAAACATTTGTAGGGGGATGGATCTGAAATTCTTAAGTTGAGCCCGTACAACAAATAAAATACAAAGAAGACTCACTTAATTTGATATTTGAACCATTTATTCTTCCAGTAATTATACCTACATAATTATAACTCAAGCATTAATCAACATCATAATTGAAAACACACAAACACAAACTTTAAAATTGCAGGGTAGTAAAGTTTAGGAAAAACAACTTCAAAGATTAACTATAACTTTAACTAATGAACAAGAACAATCCTCAATGAAGGTGTTGTGGGAACAAAAAAAAGACATAATTGGATGGAAAAAACAAGGGTAAATTGTGGAAAAAGATAACATAAATGTTAAGAAAATCCAATCAGGGGAACATACATTTTTTTTCCGAAAAAGATGTATTTGATTTTGTCAAAAAAAAAAAAAAGGGATGTGACCTGATTAATTTGATGGTTGCTTAGTCAGCATGTAATATGCTTAAGTGGCAGTCCAAGTGGGAGTCCAGTCAACATTATTTGCTGACGTGTCTGTCCAAGTGACAGTGCAGTCAGCACCATCACACCCTTGACCTCCATTGACTGTTGTTGACCGTCGCCCACCCCCACCAACCATCGCCGCCGCCACCACTCGCTGCCACCCACCGCCACCGCCACCACTCCCAGGCTCGCAACCACCCACTCGCCGCCACCACTCGCAGGCTCGTAGCCACCCACTGTCGCCACCACTCGCCGTCACCCACTGCCACCACCACTCCCCGCTACGCACGGCCACTCCCAACCACTGCCGCCACCACTCCCCGCCACCCACCCCCACACCACTCCACCACCCACCGCCTCTACCACTCCCCGCCACCCATTGCCACCACCACTCATTGTTTTTGCCAAAAAAGGTAACATAAATGTCCAAAAATCCAATAAGAGGAACGTACATTTTTTTTTTTTTGTCCAGAAAGGACTATATATTTGATTTTGTCAAAAAAGGGGAAGAGTAACCGGTTGTACAAGTTACCGGTTACTCATCCCTTTTTTTTAACAAAATCAAATGTATATTCTTTTCTCAGCAAAAAAAAATGTACGTTCCTCTAATTGGATTTTTTTGAACATTTATGTTACTTTTTTCAGCAATTTGCCCAAAAAACAAATGCAACTAGTGGCTTACAAAACAAAACGAAACTACGATTTACTGATTAAGTCCCAGATAAACAATAACATTTAATTTAGAGGGTCTGTAGTTGAAGTGTACCTAACATAGCCACCAATAATAGTCATATCTATAATCAACCAATGTAATTCACTTCGCTTGTGATATCTTATGTTAAACTGGCAATCAAATTTATATAAGAAAAATGTTAATTATTGTTCTTATATTTTATGTAAGAATTTTATCATGTTTGTCACATTTTCTTATCTTGTTTTAATATAATACTCCTTCATCCTGAAACAACACAATTTTTAGACACATTATTTAATGACACATGCATTTAATAATTAGTTATACAAAATATTACTAGAGAGGATAAAACTAAGAAAAATTACAATAATATAGATATTCATAATAAAACAAATAAATTTGAAGGTTCCTAAGAAACTTGGAATATGTTTTCTTCTAGAATTAAACAATGAGGGGGTCGTTGGAATTGTCAATTTCTAGAAAACTCAAAATCATTTTTATCATTGGAAAAGATCAATTACGTATTAAAATTTATATATGATTTTTTAGTAAATTATATGTTATTTATTATATTTATTCCACGTATAAAAGGATGTAATTACTAAGGCTATGTTTGGCAAGCGTAGCTTATAAGCTAGCTGGTAGCTGATAAGCTAGCGGATAGCTGATAAGCTAGCTGTTGATTGATAAGCTTGCTAGTAGCTGATAAGCTAGCTGTTGAACAAATTATGTTTGGCAAAAACTAACTTTTGAGTATGTAAAATGACCAAAAAGGGTACCTTTGAATTTAATAATTAATATTAATAAGGGTATAATTGGAAAAAGCTACAATAAGCTTCTCATAAGCTACTCAAAGTAGCGTTTCAAAAAGCTAGCTTATAAGCTAGCTGATAAACGAGCTTCCTGGTACATGTTTGGATGGACTAGCTTATAAGCTAGCTTATCAGCTAGCTTATGCTTGCCAAACCAAGCCTAAATCTGATTTCACAGGAAAACTCTTTTATTTTCCGCCGCATGTCTTATAGGTCGACCATCTTTTTATTTAAAATATATATATATATATATATATACACACAGATATATATTAAAGACCGTGTAAGAATAAGAATTAAGTGAAAAGTGGAAGATAAGATTTGGACCCTCCTTGATTACTTTTAATCTCATGACATCCATTTAGAAAGGAATTGATCATGTATGAGGGAGCTTAAGTCTTAGTGGTGTGTGAGTGACTTGGTTTGCAAAATTTGCTTAAGAGATCGTCTATATTTTTTATTCAATATTACATGTGTTTATCTATCTATCTTTATATATTTATATTTATGTGTATCTTTTATGTTAATTTATTGTTTTGCAAGTTAAAAAACAATTTTGATTATGGCATGCATATGAAAAGATAGCAATAATAACTTCAAAGAACAATTAGGAAATACATTAAAAATAACCCAATTATATATTAGAAAAAGATCAAGTGAAGTAGCAAAGTCAAACAAATGGGAGAACCATCTATTGGCCTTATATATAGAGCACGCCATTGGCAAATTGACATGCAAAATTGTGAACCACCATTTAATTTCTATTTTATAGATGTTCTATAGTTAATTTTTAACGTTTATTAATTAGAAAAAACAAAAGCTAACAAGTACTTGTATCTCATCAACTCATTGTTCCGGTACCGACAACTTACTCGAAAATCTATTGGCCGGCTACGTTGTTCAATTATTGCAATACAATAGAAGACTATATTTTACATGCTTCGACATTGCATCTCCATGCTTTTTGTGCTGGAATGATAAGTACTATTGATGTCAAATGATTGATTCTGCCATCTGTTAAACGTAAATACCATTTTTTTTATAGAGAATGATGTTTGAGCTCTTTAGATTCGATTTATATTGCAAGATCATATATATAACTGACATTGTGGATGAAAAATGCTTTTGAGAAATCTATAAGAATTAGTTGCTCTTTGCTTTGTATATTTGATATGAAGAAAACTATATGAATCAATCAATGTATTTCGACGTGGAGTTTACCATGTAATCTCAAAATCAATTTAAAATACGAAATAAATAAAACAAATTCAGTAAATTCGACAAAAGATTATGAATTTATGATACTATATGTACTTCCACATGTTTAAACTCGTATCGAAACAATATTGGAGAAAAAAACATGGTTGAAAGGGGGAAACAAATGCGGTCGGTGGCTTACTAAATAATTCCATGATTGATTGATTATGTCTTAAATAATCAATCATATATGACTTATTGATCCATGTCTTTTTTATTAAACTTGAAACAAGCAAGTGAGCGACCATATGTCGCTTACTCAATAAGACCATCAACTCATTAAGTAATGAACAAACACTAGTTTATTAAAATTTGATCAGCTCCTTTACTAATGCTTTCGTTGTTTAAATTTCATGGATGAAAACTTGATTTGTAGATTCTTCATAGGTGAGTTGATGTTATATATGTTCAACATATATAGAAGAAAGTTTAGATGTGAACTCATATTTCATTGTGAACGTGATGACCACTAAAACCGCCCCACGTGGCATATTCAGTCTCAATATTCATGTATTTATTCAAGTTTAATATGCCACGTGACGCTCTCGGCTATCCTCACGTTCACAATGAAAGATAATTTGAATCTGACCTTATGTGTGTGTGTGTGTGTGTATATATATATGTTAAAAGAAACTAACGTTGTTGGATCGGTTGTTCATGAATTGTTATGTTCTTTCAAGAACTTCATCTTTGATTCACCCATGACAAAATCATGTATATCCTACGTACATATTATCGCAGTATTAAGCTTCATGAATGCAAACTTTCAACAATAATCACCAAATTAAACTTCATGAAACATGTCTTTGCATCTGATACATTAACTTCAATGGTATAATTAAGTGATTATCGTTGAAAATTGTTTGAACCATTTATCCTTCATACCTAGGGTACATAGAATCAAAGCTAACAAAGTCCATCAACATTCCTAGGTTTGTTGAGTATGTTGCATTCTTCGACCGCCTTCAACAAAGTAGGAATAAGGGTGTACATGGTTTTGTTTGGTCTTAAGGGGCTGAACTCAAAGTGTACCAAACATGTCCACCAATAGTTGTCCTATTTAGGCCACCTGCAGCGGTGGTTGGGTTCCCAGCGGGTAGGGGGCGGCTAGACCACAAAACAACCGGCGGGCTTTGAGGGTTGGGTGTGCAGAATTGAAGCCGGCGGGATCCTTGACCTTGGCGGGTTGTAGAACCCGAACAAAAAGGTGAAGGGTGTGTCTGTGTGTGGTGTGTGTTGTGTGTGAGAGGGTTGAGAGGGTTGGGTGTGAGTTGTAGAGGGTTATGGGAGGGTAAAGAGAGGGTTGACCAAAAGCTGATGTAGCAGCTGATGTGGCATTAAAAAAGTGAGTGGGTTGAGTGGGTTGGGTGCAGGTAGCCTTATGCTCAGACTATATTTATCAGCAATCCAATCCAATCTCAATTAAAAAATTCATTTCTCTCTCTTTCACCTAACTAATTTCAATCTCAATCTAATTTTAGATTGTTTACAGTTTGTTAGCAATCCAATCAAATCTTAAATATTATTTTAAATATATATATATATATATAAAAATCATCATGTATATAATATTTTTATTATTATTCTTAAATAAAAAACTATTTATTTTTATAAAACATAATTATAATTATAAAAAAGAAATTTACAATAAAATTAAATAAAATAAATTATAAATAAAGAGAAGGATTGGTGTAGTGAAAACTGAAAACATATTAATACTGGTCTTTATTTATATAGAATTTAAAAATATGATTTTTGACATATTTTTCATTTTATAAATTTTTTGTTAAAATTATATTTTTGAGAAAATAAATCTTACATTAACAAATTTAATATCAGCCAATAGGAAATCAACAAATGTCAAAATTTTAATATTAAAAAGTAAGTTAAACCAATTCAATCCTCTCAGTCTAAGATCACATTTCGATCAGATTGCTTCATTTTCCAATGTAAATAAATGTTTTTCCATTTTATTTTAATAAACTTCTTTGTTTTTAGTGAGATTGAGATTGCTTGAGATCACCGTTAAACATAGTCTCAGCCAATATTGACACAATTTAGTTTTAAATAGTTCACCCTCATCATCAATTGTAGTGTCTAAGTTAAGGTGCAACTATCACTTCTATTTGTATCGCCTAACTTACCTGATATCTTACAACAATCAAATTTATATAAAAAAGAGGTACTGTACTGTGTATGTCATTATGCCTTTCAAATTTCGAAGTCTTTAATACAATACTTCTATCATCCTAAAATTATAATAACTTTGCACACATGATTTAACAAAAATATGCATATTAGATATTCAACTTATAAAACTAAGAAAAATTATAAGTTAACATAAATAATAAATATTTATAATATTAAAACTAAAAAATTTGAAAGTTTCTAAGCAACTAGGAACATTTTCTTCTAGATAACAAGAGGGGTAGTTGGAATTCCAACTTTTGGAATCTTTGATCTAAAATCAGGAATCTGTTATCAGAAGATGATCCATTAACGAAATATATAAAAAATATAAAATCGTATGTGAAAGTACATGAGTGATCATTAAACATAACTAAAAGTAGCATGAGAATTCACTCACACAACGGTTAATTAGGGAGATTGCACTACACATATTGTAATTCACACGTAATTTTTATTATCAATTACATGTGATTTAATTTTTTATACTAAATCTATAATTTATAAAACTTAAGAAAGCAATTTTGATAGTGACATGTATATAAAGTAACTAGTAATTTAGATTTATAATAAGAAGTTAAAATACCAATTAGATTTCTAATCACCCAATTATATATTAAGAAAAGATTGAGTTAAGCTAGAAAAGTCAAAGAAGGTGGGAGGACCAAGTAAGGAAGGACCGTTATAAATAGATCAATGCATTGGAAAATTGTGAACCACTTTTAACTTCAACTAGTATTTAAGCCCGTGCGTTGCACGGCATGAAAAAAATATATGATAAGGAGAATCGTAAGTAAGTTAAAGTTATATTTTTTTTAAATAAAAAGTCAGTTAAAGTTAAACATAAATTATTAATTGATAACTAATAAAATGTGATAACAATGTATTTGAACTATTTAAGAAATAGTTATTTTAAGTCGTTAAGTTTATATATAAATATGAAATTTGTGAAGTTTTTAATTGCATTTGCATGCATTACACAAAATTAAATGTGAAGAAATTGTCCTAGTGCTAATTTCAATAAGTTAACTTTATGACACCAACCTTAGCTAGCTATACCACAAACTTCATCATACCAACTGGATCATTACCCTTATAATCGATAAGAACAATACTTTGTTAAAACTTAAAACTATTAATTTCAATCTATCAATGTAATAACATAATAAAATGGACCACCTGATTGAAAACTCACAACCAAACTATCCGCAAATCTTTTTTAACAACTAAAAGAAGCAACCATTTATGTTACAACTTTAATAGCCACATTAGAAATATGAGTAAGAAAAATAACTAAAACTCAGATTTTTTTAACCAATAAGACAACTTCAACAGCAGCTTCATTATAGAACCTCAATAACCTTCAACACACACGTATCTAAATAAAAAAATTAAGATGAAATGATTTAGAGGTATATCTTGAAGAATGGAGATGAAAATGTTAGGAGGGTAAATAAATGAAGGGTTTCTAGGGTGAATGAAAAGTTAGACAATTATGTTTTACATAATGGCCAAATAAATGAATTACATTATCTTATTAAAGGTTTGGAGGTTACAATTCTATTTATAAAAATGACCAAAACAATCATATCTCAATGAACTTTATTTTTGAAGTATAAGGGTAGAATGGTCTTTAACATATTCAACATTAAAAAATTCAAAAATTTGAGAAAAAAGATAAATAGACTTCTAGGCCTTAGACGATGCCACATCATACCTTATGGGTTTTCCTTTTAGTTATGTTTTTTTAAATAAAAAGTCAATTAAAGTTAAACATAAATTATTAATTGATAACTAATAAAATGTGATAACAATGTATTTGAACTGTTTAAGAAATAGTATTTTACTTCGTTAGTTTTATATATAAATATGAAATTTGTGAAGTTTTTAATTGCATTTGCATGCATTACACAAAATTAAATGTGAAGAAATTGTCCTAGTGCTAATTTCAATAAGTTAACTTTATGACACCAACCTTAGCTAGCTATACCACAAACTTCATCATACCAACTGAATCATTACCCTTATACATTACCCTTATAATCGATAAGAACAATACTTTGTTAAAACTTAAAACTATTAATTTCAATCTATCAATGTAATAATATAATAAAATGGACCACCTGATTGAAAACTCACAACCAAACTATCCGCAATTTTTTTTAACAACTAAAAGAAGCAAACATTTATGTTACAACTTCAATAGCTACATTAGAAATATGAGTAAGAAAAATAACTAAAACTCTGATTTTTTTAACCAATAAGACAACTTCAACAGCAGCTTCATTGTAGAACCTCAATAACCTTCAACATACACGTATCTAAATAAAAAAAATTAACTAAAGGCAAAAAAATATTACTCAAAACAAAAGATCGATCTTTAAACAATATAAGTTTAGTGAGAGAAAATGTGTTAGATGAAGAAATTGGAATGTAGGTTATTCTAGGTTAAAAACCAATAACCTAGCTAATAAAAACAAAAAACATTGATGCTTGAATAAGATAAATGAATGATTAGTCAAAGTAAAGAAAGAAAAATAAATAGTTAGTAACATTAAAAAAGAAAATGAATAGTTAATAACATAAATTGCAATAAATTGAATAATTAATTTTAACAATTAACTAAATAACAATTAATGATATTGATAATTGTTATTTATCATATTAAAATATATAAGAAGTGTTATATAAATAATTTAACTTACATATTTCTAGATATGAGTTTATGTAAATAGGAATAAATGATAAGTTGATAGGATTTTTTTACGGGTAAATTAAAAAGTATTAAATTGACGTGAATATTTATCTTCATTTTATTTTTATTTTGATCAATTGTATTAGTTTATTTTGTATGTAAGTAACATGTAGATATTATTATTTTCAAGTCATATAAATAAAAATATTTATTTTAATAAGAGTTAAAATTATTAGTAGAATTTTAAACATAGAAAAATACAATAAAAAAAATAAAAAAATGCCTTTAAAATCCCAACAAAGATCAAAAGAAATAAGTAATGAGTAAATAATACTTCATGCTAACCATTATTCACTTATATATTAAATTGGAGTATCATAATGTTAAGTTAGTATATTTTATTATATATGTATTTCATTTACGTATATTGATTGCAATAAATTTCTTTTATTTGCATGTTAAAAAGCATTAAATTGACGTGATTAATTGTCCTCTTAATTTTTTATTTTTTTATCAATTAGAGTCAAATTTTGTGTTTTATTAAAACCTTATGTAAATAAAAAATAAAGACACATGTTATTATATAGGGAAAATTTCATCTATATCCTTTAAAACTTTCAATATTACATATATATCATTGTAAAGTTTGAAACTACATGTATATCCTTCTAAACCTTTAAAACTCAAACATATATCCTTCTCCCAATTTAATTATATTTAAGCATTTAAAAGATACAAATCATTATATCTAAATTGAATTTATTTTCTAAATTACTTAAATACCCTTCATAGTTTCCTTTCCTAAATCAAATCATGTTCTTAAATTACACTTCACAACCTGCATCTAAATTAAATTCGTAAAAGAGATGAGAGCTGGTTAATTGAATCCTAGTTTTTAAGAAAACCATATGCATATACATTTAAATCACCATCCCATGATCTCATTTCACTCACATGAAAATCACGTGCAAAGGATAAAGAAACCTTGAGAATTGTTCATCTCATTTCACTTACATTTAAACCATGAGACTCTCATGGCGTCCACCATACAGAACGTTTGGCCGCTGGATTTGGATGAAATTCTTGATCAAATTCAGCCGTTGGATTTGGATGAGAAAAACCCAATAATATGTAGAATAGGAAAGGTCGAATAATATCTTCAAAATTCAGCTATGGGATTTAGATTTCTCTTTATAATTGATTAATTGTTCTCAACAAGACATTAATAGAACACGATTGCAGGGAGGTATGGTGTATCTTGTTGCAGGTCAAACACTGGTTTCGGACCTTCGATTTCACCTCTGTCGCCGCTTCCTCCGTCGTGGCTGCCGCCGTGGATGGCGGCGGAAGCGGAAGAGGTTTAGATCTGGTGGAAGAAGAGGAGGAGGTGAAGAAGACGACCTTGTGGATGAGCTTATCTAGGCATGGGAATGGGGCGGGTTTGGGGCGGGGACCCCAATCCCCATCCCCGTCCCCGATCCCTCATCGTCATCCCCATCCCCGTCCCCATCCCCACAGGGGAATTTGATCACATCCCCATCCCCGTCCCCAACGGGGAACGGGGATCCCCAACGGGGAAACGGGGATTTTTTGTACGTTTATATTGTCTATTTTTATATTATAAGTTTTGAGATATCATAAATGTTTAAAACTCACATATTCCAATAAAAACTAAAAATGTATCGTGTGATAACTTATAGACGTAATCGTATAACAATATATAAACATAATACCAAATTAAATTACACTTAATCCTAAAATTATTTTTAATGACGCACATACCAAAACGTATCAAGTGATATTAATACCACGCCAAGTAATATTCAAAATTTATTGAAATAGGAACTACCATATACCGATATAATAGAAAAAATAATATATAATTTAAATAAATAGTTAATATATACGGGT
The DNA here is from genome assembly GCA_030169165.1 of Centaurea solstitialis. Lineage (NCBI taxonomy): Eukaryota > Viridiplantae > Streptophyta > Magnoliopsida > Asterales > Asteraceae > Centaurea > Centaurea solstitialis. The sequence goes on from CM058047.1 coordinate 37,807,987, forward strand.
ACGGGTACGAGGCGGGGCGGGGAGTGCTAAACCCGTCCCCGTCCCCATCCCCGGTTTGAGCGAACGGGGATCCCCGTCCCCATCCCCAATACCCGGTTTACCGGGGAATCCCCGTCCCCGACCGGGGCGGGTGTACCGGGTTCCCCAACGGGTCGGGGACAATTCCCATGCCTAAGCTTATCGACGGCGGCCATGGCAGAAGAGGTTCAGATCTGAAATTGAAACCCTAGAAACCCTTGAATCCCTTGCGTCCATTTTATTTTGTCCTTGGCCAATAATCCAATATACAGAAGATTGGAGAGAAGTGATTGCAGCATAATTTAAGAACATGATTTGATTTAGGAAAGGAAGTTATGCAGGGTATTTAAGTAATTTTGAAAATAAGTTCAATTTAGATAAAATGATTTGTATTTTTTTAAATACTTAAATTATAATTAAATTGGGAGAAGGATATATATGTGAGTTTTAAAGGTTTAGAAGGATATATATGTAGTTTCAAACTTTACAATGATATATATGTAATATTGAAAGTTTTAAAGGATATAGATGAAATTTTCCCTTATATATACGTGTCAAGTAAAAAATATTATTGATTTTAATAAGAGTTAAATAATTAATATTAAAATTTAAAAGCTAGGAAAAATATTAGAAGATGAAAATTAGTAAAAAAAACATAAAATCCCAAAAAAGATAAAAGAAATACGTATACCCGGATCAGTCTTCTCGAAATAAACCTGAAAAAAATAAAAGTGACAATCATAAAATATCATATTGAACTTTGTTGAAGCTATATCATAGAAGACAAAAGTAAAATAAGAAGATAATATAAAATCCCAACAAAGGTCATAAGAAATAATACTCGGATTAGTATTATGTTGCATGTAAATAATAAATATTGACTTTAATAAGAGTTAAAATGCTTAGTAAAATCTAAAACATGGGAGAAACATAGAAGACAAAGAAAAACTCTAAAATCTCACAAAAATCAAAAGAAATATATGAACGGATTAGTCTTCTCGAATAAACTGAAAAAATAACCATCGAAAAAAGATCATATTAGTTTGTCGAGGCATTATCATATATTGTAATGTGTAACTTTAGGATTTGATTATTGTACTGTTGTTGTTATAAAACTCTAAAACAACTGCCAAGAACAAACCACATTGATTTAGTTACAACAAATATGTGTATAGAAGACAAAAGTAAAAAACAAATATAGAACTTTAACAAAGGTATGTATTAATACACGGATTAGTATTTTCAAAATAAACCTGAAATTTGTGAAATAAAATAACAAATGATGTGATGGAGATGGAGAGAAGAGTTTACCTAAATTTTTTGTTGTTGAAGATTGATGGTTTGTCAAGTGATTAAGAAGAATAAGAAGATATTTTATGGTGGACAAATCTTGAGGCATGAATACATGGAAGGTTTGGAGGTGAAACCTTCAAGAATGAAGATAAAATGATTTAGAAGTATATCTTGAAGAATGGAGATGAAAATGTTAGGAGGGTAAATAAATGAAGGGTTTATAGGGTGAATGAAAAGTTAGACAATTATGTTTTACATAATGACCAAATAAATGAATTACATTATCATATTAAAGGTTTGGAGGTTACAATTCTACTTATAAAAATGACCAAAACAACCCTATCTCAAAGAACTTTATGTTTGAAGTAGGGGTGTTCGCGGTGCGGTGCGGTGTGGATTAGAGCCAAACCCGTAAACCAAACCGCATATGCGGTTTGGACATTTTTTCAAACCACAAACCAAACCGCGCATGCCCGAAACCGCAAAATGCGGTGTGGTGCGGTGCGGTGCGGTTTGATGCGGTTTTTGCGGTTTGTACCTAATATGTTTCAACTTTGATCAACTTCCGACTCTTGAGATTTTAAAATGAACCAGATGGAGGCGGCGTATTTCTTTTAGGGTTAAACAATAATAGTATGCAATTTTATTACTTTTTTTGTTTAAATTTTTTATAATTATCTTCTTAAAAGATGACATTATTAAACTATTGTAATGAATAATATAACTAAATATTATTATATAATTATACATATATATATATAATATAACTAAAGTGCGGTGCGGGTTGAACCGCGATTTGGACACTTAAAACCCGCAAACCAAACTGCAATATGCGGTATAAAAAATACAAACCGTAAACCGTACCGCAAAGGCTCGAAACCGCATGGTTTGGTGCGGTGCGGTGCGGTGTGGGCGGGTTATGCGGGTTGTGCGGTAAGATGAACACCCCTAGTTTGAAGTATAAGGGTAGAATGATCTTTAACATATTCAACATTAAAAAATTCAAAAATTTGAGAAAAAAAGATAAATAGGCTTCTAGGCCTTAGAGGATGCCACATCATACCTTGTGGGTTTTTCTTTTAGTATATATATTGATATATTGATTTCACTTCGTCTCTACCATAGCTATTGCCGTTCTTCAAATCTTCTTCATTGTTGATTATTAAAGAGCCATAATGAATACATATGCATATTTAATTAGATCATCGTCTCAGTACCGACAACTTTAACGAGAATCTACTAGTTGGCCACGTTGTTTGACTATTGCCAAACAACATAAGACTAGGCTTTACATACTCCGACGTTGTATCTCCATGCTTTTGTGTTGGAATGATAAGTCCGACTGATGTCAAGTTTGATTAAATGCTCAAGAAATTTTGATACACAATGATGTTTTGAGTTCTTTAGATTCGATTTTTCTTGCAAGGTTACCTATATGTTGACAATGTAACTCAAGAATGATATTGTGAAATCTGTAAGAATTAGTTGCATTGTATTTGGTTTAAATGATGTGAAGAAAGTTATATCAGACAATGTATTTGTATATGGAGGTTACCATGGAATCTGAAGAACAACTTGAAGTACAAATCAGATCAAACGAATTAGGAAAATATTACAAAATATTGTGTTTATGATACTATGTGCTTCCACTATGTAACGAGACTTATAAAGCTTCTCATAGTATTAGTTTGTCAATGTAAATACAAAATTTAAAGTAAAACCGTAAAAACTATTTTATACAGAATTACAACTTCCATATATTGTTTTATTTGGTAGTTTTTAGAGGGGCAAACCTATGAAAGTCTTGTTGGAGTTCGACTGAAGAGTGAATTCCTCATAAAAACATTGTAGAAAATTAGAATTGTATGTACTTTCAAATGTTTGAACTAAGATCCAAACTATAACAAATTTTATATTCTAAATTTGTAGAATAATGATTAAAGTAATTGATTTTTAGTATTGATTATTGAACTGTTAGAAAAGAAATTATTATCAAAAGAACATTTTTTATGCTAAAAAATATTGTCAATTGGTATGTCTCACGACTAATCCAATAAGGACATAAAGTTAACAACATAGATAAGTGTTGTTCGAATAAAAATTGGCTTATATATGGATCTTGTATGCAGTATGCAGTGTTGATGTTAATGTCAGTGTACAGTTTTATTTTCACAAAATATATATACACACTTAATAATCTTAACGTGTATAATTTTATCATTAACAAATGTACAAGTAGTTTTATGGACTAGTGTTTTTGTTGGTGTCACGTATAATTCAATGAACTTTAAATTTAAGTCAAAAATTTGTGACATCTTAAGGGGGGGCTTGGTTTGTTTTAGGGAATGAGAATGAAAATGAAAATGTAGGAGAATGAGAATGAAAATGAAAATGTAGGAGAATGAGAATGAAAATGCGCATAGTATTGATGTTGCCTGGTTAACTTACTATAATCAATGAAAAATTGTTTCATATTAAAAAAATATTTTCCACCACTTTGAAAATATATAAGATGTTTCATTTAACATCAAAAGATGGAATAATATATGGAAAAAGAACTAAGTAGAAATTAAATTATCATTTCCCCCAATTTAGTCAAAAAGAAAATTTAATGAATTTACAGGAATGATTCCATATTTCCATTATATAATATCACACCAAGCAACTGTTTTAATAATCATTCCCATTTCTTACAAGTATATATGAAATGAGATCCGTAGAAATACAATTTTTTGATATATGCTTTAAAATAAATTTTAAGAATTTTCTAGAGCTGAAAGATTACTCAAGTAAAAGATAATTAGCCTTTGAGAAATCAATTTTTACATAATAAGAATGTTGTTTTTCTTTTGTGAATGGTGTTTTTCTTTTGTGTTTTGGAAGTTTTTACACAATAAAAATCAGTTTTCTTTAGAGAATTTGGAATGTCTAATATAATCTAGCCATTTGAAGTAAAATTTTCAAAAAATACATTTGAAAATAGTTCCATCCTTTTGCTAGAAAAATGTGTGATAAAAAAAGATTTTACAGTACGAATCACTACAATATTTAACATACAACAAATCATGTCTAGCTCAGTTGATTTTTCTAAGGGCGGTAATATCCTGGGGAATGTGGATGGGATCCCAGTCTACCTGGGTTCGATCCCAAGAGGAGTCAATTTGAGGGCATGAGGAGTACCTAGTCCTTGGGCTGGTCCAGTCATAGACTGGGTCTCCCCCAAGTCCAGTCAAAGACTGTGGTTGGGCTCTAGGTCTAGCGTATGCAGGTTCGGGAGAGCGGTGGATTAATGGGAATGGGCTGCCCACGGATGCCCAATACCGCCGTGGAGGTGTGCGTTGTAATAACCTAGTAAAAATAAAATAAATTATGGAAGTTTTTACAATTCTAAGGACCATATATGCTAAAGTAGGGACCCATAACTTAAGTTTTCATTAATTTCATTCCAATCAAAAAGGCATGAACGTATGGTTGCCATGAATGTGCAATTTATTAAACTTGTGTCCTTTGACTTCCATATGAGTAAACTGACGTAGCTAGGAAAGTATAAAAGGGAGGTTGTAGTCTTATCCAACAGATTCCACAACAAGAGTTAGTGTAAGCAAAAGAACGGTGGAAGGTGGAAACAAGGATTGACGGTGCTTGTTATCGCAGCGAGTTCGGCATCCATCGGTAAGACTTCTGCCCCTCTTGTCCTGAAATTTCTGTTTGCTAGGCGTTATCTTAGATGATCGGTTATCCTAGTAAGTTCCTGGTAGGACAACGGTGATCGGCGGTCACCGCTAACACCCCACCGTTCTTCACAATGGTGATCCGATAGCACCGGGATGTTCAAATGGTGACCCGCGTTTCGTAAATAAGAGATAAAACTTATAGTACTTGAGAGTCTCGATCATTACATGTAGCGTATAACCCGACGTTTCACCGTTATGGTGGATCGAACGGGTGAAAACTCTTAGTGATATTAAGTTTTAGTTGGGGATAAAATCTTTGGATTGTGTATGGTGGTCCCTGTGCTTGAAAGAAAAGAAAAAAAGAGATAAATCAAGTAAAACAGTAGGTGTTTTTGTACATAATCGTATGGAAGATGAAGTTGGTATATTATGAACTGATAGATACATATATCTTCTCACATGCATAAAAAAATAGATGGATTTATTTTGACTTGCATTGCCATAAGAATTAATACAGTGAGCTTTAAAGCTTGAGAATTGTAAATGTATATATGTCTACATTCATTCTGAAAGTGTTGATTAGAATTGTAATTGTGTATACATATAAATAATAATGACGATGGAGTTTAAATTAATATGGACCCAAGGATTGATTCTGGAAGTGTTGGAGAATATATATATATATATATATAATAAGTACGTGTATATATATATATACACTATTCTTGTTGCATTCAAGAAATAAAAGAATGGTAAATGATATGGTCAACCTTCTCTTGAAAGTTTATGTAGAGTTCTAGAGGATAACAAATAAATAATATGACATTAATGGTGGCATGGAGAGGAAAATATGGTAGTCAGAATGTACAATTATTTATGTACATGTATGATATAATTTGCAAGACTTGTTTATTAAGATATGAAGGTATATCTATATATACATACATAGGATTAATTGTAAAGGTTATCGAAATTTAGGATGTCGATTTATCGGGTCGTAGATTAATTAGTGCTACGGAAACCACACAATCATCTCTAAGATAGTTGTTTTTAATAAGTTTATGGCATTCGATATGTAGGGGAGACGCTAGCCATTTCAAGCAAAGATTTAGGCAACAACCACTGTGAGTTATACGTGATTTTCTAAACGGTTGCATATGTTTTAATTATAACTGCTTGCAAGCATGTTAAATGTTTTACTACTGTTTTTGAGATATGTCGTTATTGCAATAAATGTGATGCTTTGTGAAATATCTGTTTTGTGTGGCAACGGGGGTGTACTACGAGCATGCTGTGTGAGCTCGATTTAAAACCGTAAGAGCAAACAATGCTATGTGAGTTTGCCGGGTTAAGCTGTGTGGAATAAACACCTTCCCAATGCCGTATGCTGTGTGGATTATATATCGTATGTGCGATAAAATGAAAATGATTTTGTGAAATGTCTTTTGTATAAAACCGTATATCCACTGGGCCCTAGGCTCACCCAACTCTTTTTCAAAATAAATATGCAACCAGGTCGCCAGTTCATCGGAAGTAGTTCCAAGGGAAAGGAGAAAGCTTAAAGTGAAGTTGTCATGGAATAAAGACAGAACGAGTAGCGTCGTTCGCGTTTCTAGTGATTAGGAATTTGAATAATTATCCTAAGTTATTATTTTCCGCTGTGTTGAACTTAGACCTTTTAATATTAATTATGTTTTGAATAGATGTTTTATTTATGATTTAAGAAAAAAAAATTTGGGACGTTACAAGTGGTATCAGAGCCTTAGTTTAAGAGAAACAGGTTATTAACTTTAGCCTAAGCTTAAACTTTGGGATGCGTTAGGGTTAGAAATGCGATAAGGATACATGACACTAAAGATTAGATTATCCAATTAAGTTTTGACAATACACTAAAAAGTGGTCATTGTGGTTTCATAGGAGAAATCTGATTAATTGAAAAGTGAATGCCCCATCAAAGTGTGGGTATAAACATTTATAGACTACAAAGTTACGCAACTAGGGTACAAGAATAAGAAAATTACAAAGGCTACCCTAAACAATAAAGACTAGCTAATACCCCCTTCAAGCGAGAGGGTGGCGGGCCCAGCCGAAGTAAACTTCGAAAGAACTCGAACTGCGGACGAGGTAAACTCTTTGTGAAGATGTCCGCCACTTGGAGCTTGGTTGGAATGAAGCGGGTGTGTAACTTTCCGGTAGTAACTAGCTCACGAATGAAGTGATAATCCAATTCAACATGTTTGACTCGTTTGTGTGAGATAGGATTTTGAGTTAGAAAAATAGCACTCCGATTGTCACAAAGGAGGGTCAGACGACTAGCAGGTAAAGCATGAAGTTCTTGAAGCAGGTGGGAGAGCCAAATAAGTTCTGCCGTTGTGTTTGCCATAGCACGATACTCAGATTCACAGCTTGACCGTGATACCGTAGGTTGCTTCTTTGCACTCCAGGATACGAGATTTCCCCCTAAGAAGATCGAATATCCATATGTGGATCGACGGGTTTCAAGGCACCTAGCCCAGTCAGCGTCAGAAAAGCCGAGAAGGGCTGACTGAGATCGATTAGTAAAGGTCAAGCCGTACGCCAATGTCCCTTTGATGTAACGGAGAATGCGTTTAACCTGCTGATAATGATCAATAGTTGGAGCACTCAAAAATTGACTCACCTGATTGACAGCATATGAAATATCTGGGCGCGTGATAGTCAAATATTGTAATGCTCCAACTATAGCACGATACTTTGTAGGATCAGAAAACGGTTCACCATCCCTAACAAAGGAAATGTTCGTAGACAGTGGTGTGAAGCATGGCTTAGCATCAATCATGTGAGCGCGACTAAGTATTCCTGGGTATACTTAGATTGATTGAGAAAGAGCCCATCCTTTAAGTATGTAACTTCAAGACCAAGAAAATAATTTAGGCGGCCCAAATCTTTGATAGCAAACTCCTGATTCAACTTGGAAATAGAGGATGTGATAACTTTCTCATCGCTTCCTGTGAGAATCAAATCATCAACATAGACCAACATGTACATAATACACGTGTCTCTTTTGAACACAAATAGAGAAGTGTCGGCCCGACTTCCCTTGAATCCATTGGCAAGAAGAAAGGTGCTCAAACGGTGAAACCATGCCCTAGGTGCTTGTTTGAGGCCATATAACGCTTTATTTAGTTTGCAAAGATGATGAGGAAAGTTAGGATGAGCAAAACCCGGAGGTTGTTCCATGTAAACGCACTCATCAAGATGGCCATGTAAAAAAGCGTTGTTGACATCAAGCTGATGTAAGTTCCATTTATTAATGACCGCAAGTGACAGGATAACACGAACGGTTGAGGCCTTGACAACCGGACTAAATGTATGAGAGTAATCGAGACCGGTGTTTGAGAAAAACCTTGAGCGACAAGGCGAGCTTTGTAGCGCTCCACCGATCCATCAGAGTGAAACTTAGTTCGATAAAGCCATTTAGAGCCCACAATTTTCCGGTTGGTAGGACGAGGAACAAGGGACCATGTGTGATTTTTATGTAAGGCATCAAGTTCTTGTTGCATTGCCTTAACCCAATTGGGATCCCTTTCAGCGGTTTTAAAGGAGGTTGGGTTGGTGGTAGCATAAAGAGCAGAATGCAGTGGAAGGTGGTTAAGTTGAGACAAATCTGCGATGTGACGAGGTTTGAAGATGCCAGCCTTGGCCCGAGTAATCATAGGATGAGACGAACTCGTGGGAGCCGAGACCGGCGGTTGTTGAGGGACAGGAGGGCATGGTACAGTTGGTGAGGTGGGTTGAGCAGCCGTGACCAATGGTGTGGTAGTGGGAGGGGTTGGTACAGTTGGTGAGGTCGGATGAGCAGCCGAGACCAACGGTGTGGTAGTTGGAGGGGTTGGTACAGTTGGTGAAGTGGGTTCAGGAGTCAAAGGTTGAGCAGTAGGTGGTAGAGTTGAGGGAGAATCCATGCACAGAGGGCATGGAGAGGACGTAGTGGGAGGTGGTTGGCAGGGGGGAACAGGAGGGTTGGTATGCTGTAGAATGGGAAAATCAGAAAAAGTGAGAACGGGTAAATCAGGGTTTGGCTCGGCAACAGTGGATGAAGAAAACGGAAACATTGCCTCGTCGAATTGGGCATGGCGGGAGACATAAATCCGAGAGGTGACAGGGTCAAGGCAACGAAACCCTTTATATTTGGAGCTATAGCCAATAAATACACACGGTAGGCTACGTGGGGCGAGTTTATGTTCCGAATAATGTCGAAGGTAAGGAAATACCCGACAACCAAATGTTCGGAATGTACTGTAATTCAGGACACGATGATACAAAATTTCGAATGGGGATTTCCCATCCAACACCTTAGTAGGCAACCGATTGATAATATGAACTGCCGAGGTAAACGCATCCACCCAAAAAGTGGAGGGCAAATTAGCATTAAAAAGCATGGCCAACCCGGTTTCCACAATATGCCGGTGTTTTCGTTCCGCTCTAGCATTTTGAGGGGGAGTGTAAGATAGTCGGTGAAGAGTCCCATTAGCATCAAACAAGGCCCGAACACGGTGATTAACAAACTCGGTGCCACCATCACTTTGGAAGACTTTGATCTTACAAGAAAATTGAGTTTGAACAAAGGTAACAAAGACCTCAATTGCCTTATATACATTAGATTTCCGAGACAAAGGGTATAACCATGAGAACCGGGAATGGTCGTCTACAAACACAATATAATACCAAAAATTATCATGGGACTCAACTGGTGAGGGCCCCTAAACATCACAATGAATTAGCTCAAGAGGAAGAGCCGCACGTTTATGGTTTAATTCAAAAGGTAATTTATGATTTTTTGCCATTTGACATGATAAGCAAACACCTGGTTTGGGAAGTAAAGCAGTAAATGATAAAACTCCAAGTTTATGCAGATAAAATAGAGTATCAAATTAACATGCCCAGAGTGCCAAGTTTCAAAAGAGGCTTTGGGAGTCTTATTGGAGGCCATTAAAGCCTGTGGACTTGATTGCAGAACATAAAGCCCTGGATCACATTTGCCTTCGGCCAGCACCTGTTTTGTGGTCCGATCCTTAACAACGAAATGAGGGTAAGAAAACAAAACATCCACATGGTTATCCCGGGTGAGTTTACTCACTGATAAAAGGTTTTTCGTTAAACGAGGCACAACCAAAACATTGTTTAAGACCATATTATGATGAAGACGAGAAGAACCGGTATGTGAAATTGGAAGGCCCTGATTGTTCCCAAAGGTAACAAAATTGGTACCTGAGGCCGGAGTGGCATTAGTAACGTTATCGCGGGTAGCCGTCATGTGATCCGTGGCACCGGAATCAACATACCAATCCGGAGCAGCAGTAGTAACATGACAATGAGCGGCAAAGGCTTTGGCAAGGTCATCATTAACAGCAGGCGGTTGCGAAGCAAAAGATGACAACCGAGGACACAAGTTAGCATAGTGGCCATTGGTTCGACATAATTGGCAATGAGGTGGACGTCTCCCACGACCTCGACCACCATTCTAATAGGGTGCCCTGGATGACCTGCCACCGCGACCACGACCAGCCGAAGGTTGTGGCTGGTGAGTGGCAGTAAAGGCAACGGTAGGAGAGGATGAATGATGCAGGGCTTGATAAAACAACTCGTGACTCTCGGTTCTAGAAAGCAAATCAGCAAACGATGGTGCAGGCCTGGCGGAGCGAATTGTGGTAGAAAAGGTTTCAAAAGAAGGACCTAAGCCGCAAAGAAACCAGTGCAGTTGGTCACTGTCATCCACCGGATGCCCAATAGCGGCTAGCTGATCACAAAGGTTTTTGAATAACCGGCCATATTCGGCAACGGATTTAGATCCCTTCTGAATGAGTCGAAGCTGATCACGAATGGTGTGAACCCTTTCGATGGAAGAGTTACCATAGGCGGCCTCTAAGGCTGTCCAGATTTGTCGAGCCGTGGACAAACCGACAATCAACGTGACGGCTTCCTCGGATAGAGAGTCATGAAGAATAATAACCGTTTTTTGATCGGCTAAGACCCATGCCGAATAGTCCGGATTGTCAACAATTTTATTGGCCTCAAGATGAGTAGAGGGAGGAGCAATACCGGTTCCATCAACATGATTGAGATGGTTTTGATAAGTGTTAGAGCAAATATTATTGTATCCGAGATCTCAAGATGAGGAAATAATATTCAAGTCAAACATTGTCAAAGGATGGAAGTCAAAGAAGAAAGTCAAGCATCAAAGTCAAAGTCAAAGCATTTAATAGAAAGGTCAAAGATGTAATTAGTAAAGTCAATGTATGTGTATGTTGAGGTCAAGGGTATATATAGAGTGTTAGAAGGAGTTAGTTAAGTAGACTTGATAGAAGGAGCATTATTGTAATATTCATTAGTGTGTGTTCTAGAGAGAGAATCTAGTGAGAGAAAGTTCATATTGTAAGATTACATCATGAAATGAAGATTTGATTGTTTGATCCATTGTTTCTTGCACTTACAAGTGGTATCAGAGCTTTGGCAGAAGATTTGGTGCACAATTTGATGAAGATTTGAAGAAATTTGAAGAAAATTGAAGAAATTTTGAAGAAATGGGTTTTATAGATTTTTTGTGTAGATTTGTAGATTTTGTTGTAGATCTTGTAGATTTGTGTGTGTTTTTGTGTTTCTAGTGTGTTCTTTAATCATCTCTAATCATTCTAGATCAAATTTGCTTCAAAATTTGAGTTTTGATTTTTGAAGATCTTCAAAGTTCATCAATGGAGGTCATGAGTGATTATGAGATTTAGTGTGTTTTTGATTCGTTTTTTAGTAGATTTGTTTCTAAAAAATGTTTTTGGACATGAATCTACCATTTGTTTTTAGTTTTAAAGGTTACATTTGTGTTTTTCAAATTTTTTGGGTTGAAGGTGTTCTTCATGTTTTTGAAATTTTCTTGAGAAAGAAGATGAAAATTTGAGTTTTTGATCCATTTTGGTTTAGATTTCTTTGAAAAAAGGTGTTTGTGGGTTTACATTTTGAATTTTCGAGCCACTTTATTGTTATCTCGAGCCATTTTGTTCATATTTCGAGCCATATTAGCCAAATTTCAAGCCATAATTCAAGGAATCAGCTCGAGTCAGAGGTCAATGCTCGAGTCAGAACTCGAGTCAGCAGTCAAAGGATTTAAAGGCACGGTCAGAGCTCGAGTCAGAGATTTAATCTCGGTCAGCGATCTTTTTCTTAGTCAGACGCCTAGTAAGAGCTCGGTCAGAGGTGTTTTGTGGGTCAGATCTCAATCAGATGTTCGGTCAGAGATTTCAATGTGGTGCTGACCGCGTGCATGACGTCACGCTGACGTCAGCCGCTCGAGTTAAGCGCGTGACCAGCGCGTTCAGCGCGTGAAGCACCTATCTGGCGCGTGTGATCACTTGTGTGGCGCGTTTGAGCGCGTGTGTGGCCCGTGGAGGGTGTTTTTCGAGTCAATTTTTTCGTATTTCGAGCCATTTTCTTCCCTATCTCGAGCCATGTGGTGTATCTCGAGTCTTGTGCTTATTTTTGAGTGTTTTTTAATGTCTTTGAGCAATTTTTTAGCTTTTGTGCATACAAGAATTATTGGATTTCTTTTATTCCTTTCTTTTTCCTTTATTAATTAGTTGTCTTTTATTTTCTTGTCTGTTAATTTTTTGTCCTTGTACGTGTGATTTCTAGTTTGTGAGTCGTTTAAGTTTCTTGTTTTTGTCATTTTTAGTACTTCAAGTTTATTTTTTACCCATTTTTTTTTGGAATTTTTGATTTGTTTGAAATAAATCATTTGTGCACTACACACACTTCTAATCGAAGTTTCTGTTGACGATCCTTATTATTCTCTGTGCAGATAACAATGGATTCTGATGATGAAAAACGGTACGAAAGAGATTGGGATACAACAAAGAGACTTGAACGTGAGAAGGCTAGTCTAACAACACAGCTTGCAAAAGCAGTTGCTCAATTTAAAGAAAAAGAGCTTCATTTGAAAAATCATATCAAAGAACAAGAGCTTCAAATGAAAAATCAGATTAAAGAGAAAGACCTTCAAATGAAAAATCAGATCAAAGAAAAAGAGCTTGATTTTGAAAAACAAATTGCAGAGACAAAGCTTCAATGTAAAAAGCAAATTAAGGAATCAAGCAAGATAATTCAATTTTTAGATGAGAAGCTTCACAAAATAGGTGTTTCTGAACGGACAATTTTTCTAAACAAACCCAGTGCTCTCAGAGATTTTCTTGATGTTAAATGGGGTTTAGGTTATGAGAATCCAAATGTGTTGAAAAAAGCTCTTAAGGAGAAATCTGCATTTTATGATTTTTCAAGTATGTTAATGAGCACCAGATTTCCTTCTTTAAAGGGTTTTGAAATGAAGGAAGATTTCTCAGATATGCAAGAGATTGAAAAACATGATCCTGTATATTATGAACCTAAATATCATAGGGTCAAGTTTATATATAATTCAGACACTCTGAGAATCAAATCAAAAGACTCGTCTAATTCTTCTGATTTTCTGGTTTATCCTGATATTAATTCTTCTCAAGAATCAGATGTCGAAGCTAAACCTTATGTTCCTACATTGGTTTTAGAAGAGAAGATTGTGGATCTTGAAAATCTTCTCAAAACGACTCAATCTGAGTATGAATCTCTCAAATTCAAAGAGCAGAATGAGCACAATGCTGAAAGAGAGATGCTTCTTGAGCAAATCCAGACTCTACAACAAGTTGTGTATGAAAGTGAACATGATCTGGTGAATGAAAGAAACAGGTTTGCAAAAGACAGAGAAGAATATGTTCAACAGATTTTAGAGCTTCAAAGGACAGTGGTTGATCTTCAGAAATTGTTAGAAGACACAGGTGGACAGGAGAAGCAAAATGTGGAATTAGAGTTTGCGAAAGAAAGACACATGTTTGAAACAGAAATTGAGAAGCTTACAAAGACTGTTTCTGATCTTCAAAATACTTTAATAGAAGAAAGAAAGGTATTTGATTTGAAAAGTGTTAATCTTTCAAAGAAAATATCTGAGTTAGAGAGGAAGATTATCCTAGATAAGAAGAATTCTTTGAAGAAACCGAGTCTTCGTGTTGGGAAATATCAGAATATGATGCATGAATTTGAAGAAGAGATCCAAGTTGTTCACTCAGAGAGGAAAGATGATGACAAGAAAAGTATTGAGCTTCAAAAGCAGATTGTTGACTTACAGAATCAGTTATCTGATGTAAGACATCAATTTAAACAAAAAGAGAAGGTTCTTCGACATGAAAAGACTGTTTTAGAACAGATAATCGCTGAACCTAAAAAGCCAACTCTTGTGGAAACAGATTTTGAGGATCAAAAGGAAGCGTTTAAGGCTGAAATAAGGAAGCTTACAAGCAAGTTATCTGAATTATCGACTAATATCATGAATGAGCAATGAATGCGATCTGATCAACAGAAGAAGCTTAATGATCTTCTTGAAGAGAGAAACAAGCTTTCTTCCAAAGTGAAGGAACTTGAGAAGACAATTTTCAAAGCTCATGATTCAAGCTATGTGGATAGTGCTTCACGGAGTAATATCAACTCAAGTGGTCAGATTCGTACTTCAAATCTCTTCTATGATTGTCATGTTGATCGTTCAGGTAAACATCGTTATTCAACTAGTAAGTTCATTTGGCAAGTTAAGGGATGTAGTACAAAGGTAGCTCATACAAAATCATTTGCTTCGGAACCGGAAGTTCAAAAGAACAAATTTTTCCATGACACGTCTTTTGGTAAGTCTCAGTTAGTTTATTCTACAAATAAACTTCTTAGTCTATCCAAAAGAAAATCATCTGGTTCTTACTTTCAAAGAAATGATTTTGTAAGTGACGATTATATAGATGAACGATTTGGGATTTACAAGATTTCATCTTATAACCCAAATTTCTCTAACAAAAGAGGATCCACATCCAAGTGGATACCAAAATCTGTTTGATTTTGCAGGTTAGTGGCTCTTGAATAACTCAGTTCAGGACCCGTACTTCATTTATGCGCTTCAATGTAAGTATCCCTCTAAACTCTTAGTTTAGAACTTGACCTTAACTGTCTTTAACCGTGGTATTCATCATGAGGAACTTACTTGTGTTAGTTTCTTTCCGATTCTGAATCGTTCAAGAATTGCCACATGTTATAAATTTCTTGTCATAGTTATTTCCACATCTCCAATATTCGTTGTTATTATTCGGTGGAAGTACACTCGCTTGAATTCCAAGTTGATTTCATTCACGTTATTTCATTTCAATGATTCAATTCTTATTCAGATTATTAATTGTGATTTGTTCTTCACAATTAAACTTTCTAATCATTGATTCATTTCTTGAATACACTGTGCTTACTGAGTCATTCTAAGTTGCGCTTGAATTTTGTTCATTGGAATTCACCATCATTAGTTTTGATTTCTAAAATCAATCATTCATTACGCTATTGAATGTTTCGCGTCAACATATGATTTTTTCAACATATGTTCTCATCAACATATGATATCTTCAATATTTGTTCCCCATTTCTGTTCAACATATGTTCCCCATATACATATTGTATCACATATGAATCACCATCATATCACGTTCTGGTATGAATATACTCAACATTTCAAAGAATATCATTTTATGATATCAACTTATGTGTGATAGAATATAGAAGTTTCTATGATCAATCCAGAGCCGGAGGATCTACCCAAGAAACACATCCCTAGGTTAGACCTAGTTTGTGAGGGTGTGCATGAGGTAAAATGCCGAGAGTTTGAGTGTAGGGGGAGTAAAAAGAAAATGGTGAGTGTGAGACAGGATCAAAAAGAATAAAAGAAGATCCTTCCCAAACCGATACAGTTATCCGGGTAACCACACAATCTATTCATTCTCATTCTTTGGAGATGAATATTGAAACAAGACATGGACCCAGTGTCATAACTCGTGTCACCCCACCGAGCTACTCAAATATCTCTTAAAAGATGTTTGTTTCAATTTCTCACGGAGAATTAGCATATCATCTATCTAACCTTCACTCGGAAGATTTAGATATTGAAACAAGGAAGACATCCTCTCCGGTCTCCGAACTTCATATTCTATGCACAAGAGTCATTGATTTTCAATCTGCGTCCCAGGTTGAATCAATATTTGAGCCTAATTGATATGATGATATTTCTTTGACACTTGCACGAGTCTTTGTGATTCCAATTGCATATCTTTGTGATATTGCCGGAACAGTCTGAGAACTTAGTTTTATAACTTTGATTCAGTGATGACTGAAGTCCTATCAGTGCTACCCTGTTGCCAACACTGAAAATAGGCCACACAATTCTATGAGTTGTTGTGTCAATAGTTGCTAAATGTGCTTCTATGTTAGCCGATTACCCATCATTTGAGGGGGAGCAACTTGAGCTGGATTTGAGGGGAAGCACTCTGATATGGATGAGATATTTGATTGAAGGGGAAATATGGTTCTTTGAATGGTAAACCAACTTTTGAGGGGAGTAGTTCCTGTGAATGAGCTATTTGATGATGATGTCTTTGATTGTTCATGATGCTCAGGATTCTCCTAATCATCATGAGGGGGAGAAGTTTCATCAAAGACATATGCGAAGACACAATGAAGGTGTGGGAGCTATGTGTAAAAGTTCAAAATGAAATATGTTGAAGAGTTCAAGATATCAAGTATGGTTGATTGAAGATTTCAAGATGTTTGGGTAAATGAAGTATCAATGTTGATCGTGATACAAGTGTTGATATTTCATGAAGAAAAAGATGATAGTGTCAAGAGTTGAAGATGAAAACATTTGAAGAACATTCTGATGGTGGATTGAGAGGAAATATTGTGACAACCGTCAGTTCCGACCTCCAGGTTAATTTACGCGTTCAGTCACTCTACAGCATTTCCGTAGGTTAGAAATTAGTTAAATAAGTTTTAAGATGAAAATAGATTAGTTGGCGAGAAAAAGTTAGGTTAAAATCCTAAGAGTTCCGAAAACTGCCCGAAAAAGCCCGAACCGGCCCGAAATCACCCGATAATCCTAAAATGCCAGGATTAAGATAATTTTTGGAAAATTAAGTTATAATGTTTAAATTATATGTAAAGTAACTTAATTAACCTAAAACCACTTTCGAAAAGTTAGAAATTGCGAAAAAACGACAAAAACCCGGTACCGCGTCAAATTAACAGTGTCAAATGTACACTGTTTTATTTAACAAAAAAAAAATAAAGGGAGAGTGGGTGGGACCCACTAGGGGCCGGCCACACCACCCCCAAGGTGGCTCTTCCCCCTCTTGATATAAAAGCCATCATTTTCTCTTTTCCCCAACAAATCTCATTATCACTTTTTTCAAATCTTCATCTCTCTCTCTAATTCTCTCTACTCTCTCACTAAAAATCAGCCAAGAACACAACTTGAATCCAGATTTTTAAAGGTTTTAAAACCTATTTGAGATTAAGATTGGGTGTTCATCAAAGGTAAGCATAGTTTAGATGATTTCTACTTCGATTTTTAACTCATATGTGAGTTTTTCTTCTTCTTTTTCAAGGGTTTTAACCCCTTTTGATTCAAATAAAGAAACATGTGTTTGGGAAAGAGATTGAACCTTAGAAAATGTTGTATAACATTCTATGAAGGTGAAAATCAATGATTTCCCCATAAGAACACAAGAAATGGATCAAAAATCGTTTAGATGATGTTTTTGACCACCAAACTTGTGCTAAACTTCATCAATAGTTCATGCATGGGTTTGGATGGTATGAAAGCATATTTTAGTTATATTACATTTGAATAATCTGAGTTATGGGTGAAATAGCAAGAAAAACCCCGAAATGGTATGATTTTATGTGTTTTGGTAGCATATTGGATGTTAAAATGTTGGACAGATTCTGTCAAAATAGTTGCATGCACTTTACACGACCCAAAAAGGGCTTTCTTGAACTTATTTCTTCATGAAAATTTTATGGGATGATATTTAATGTGTTAGGGTTCAAACCCCACTGGATTGGTGCAAAAACACCAAGATTTGAACCCAAACCACCATAAAACATTTTTGTGTGCAACAGTGTTTTGGTCAGAAACTTTGGTCAACTTCAAACTAGCATAACTCCTTGATTATTTATCTAAAATACGATTTTCTTGACCCTAAACTCAAGTACTTTGAGTTAGCTTTCTAAAAAGTCCAAGATCATGTCATTTAGAGGAGTTTTGGGACTTCAACCAATGAGTTTAAGTTGGTGGTGTAGGCTGTCCTCTTATGGCAGATTACACATGCACCACTTGAAAAGGTCATATCTCCCTCAAAAATCATCCTTATGACATGAAACTTGTCTCAAAAGTTTGGTATATGTTTTAGCTAGAAAATCCCTTTGGAAATTCGTGATAAAGTGGTATATAGAATTATTTATGAATAAAACAAGGACTAAAGGTATTCTGGAATTTCAGCCCTTACCACTGATTTTGTAAAAATGTTTAAAAATAGTAAAAATTCTCTAAAAATCATGAAACTTGGTGAAATTGTTCCTAACATTCCCTAAAACAAGGGGTAAAAATTTAAAGACTCAATATTTAGAGGACCTAAGTTCAAAATGGCAATTTTTACAACTCAAAAATTTTGACAGATTCTGAAAATTTCTTAAAAGCCCAATTTTATAAAATTTGAACTTCTAAAATGTTTGGAAGACTTTCATTTGTGACAAAATGAATTTTTATTGGATTAGGCTATAAAATTTATATAATGGCATATTATGGATTTCGGTACGATTTTAGTTAAGGACCGTTGGACCTAGGACTTACGTTAAAATTTCGTATTTGATAGGACGACCCTAGTTCGGAGCCGGGATTTAGGTCACGCATCAACTCTTTCAAATCCGCACTAAGCACTCAAGGTGAGTATTCACAGCCCCACTTTTACCGTTTTATACGTTTTGGGGTGAAAAGCATGATATGAATGAATGTATTTATGAAAATATTATGAAATGAACTGTTTCGAAATGAGCAAAATGGATTTAAATGAAACGAATTGAAATGAAACGTAAGTGAGTTAAATTTGATATGTTTATAGCTTGATATAGTGAGATAAAAGGAAAAATATGAATAAGTCCCCGAAGACTACTATTAACTCATAACAATGGGCCTAAAATACACGTGGATAGCGCTATTTGGATTGACATACCCACCTAGAACTGACGAGTGATAGGTGCACTGTATTGAACAAAACGTTCTACGCAAGTGGGATTTACTTCCACCTCTGGGGTAGATAGGGGCAAAGCATGTCATGAATTGGAAAGGATTGTAGTAACTCACTAATTATCTTGCGATTTACAAATCATCCGGAAAATTTACTCACTGTTGGTAGTGAATGAACGGATTCACTCTAACTGTATACGATAACTTAAGCGAATGAACGGATTTGCTTAGTTAAAATTTTGAAAAGTGTAGTGAATAAAAGATTCACCGAAATGTCGTTGCATTTAAAATATTTTTGTGCATATGAAAACCTGTGAACTCACCAACTCTTGTAGTTGACACTTGTTTATCATGCTTTTCAGGAAATCCGAAGGTTTGATAAGATCATTAAGGGAACTTTTGTATAACACCAGTCATGTTGATTCATATTTCGTTTAAATTTGTAAACCTGAATGATGGTTGGATTGTAATACTTGTAGTACTGTGTAAACTCTTTTAAACTTTTGATATGAATGATTGGTGTATTTTATTTCCTATCGCGATGAAATCTTGACTGTGGCACCTCGTGGTTCCGCTTTAGCGGGGTGTTACAGAATTGGTATCAGAGCCATAGGTTATAGAGAACATCGGTTTTTCATAAAAACCAAGTACTATAACCAACCTTTTCAAAAGAAATTAAAACCTTTAATTAAAAAGATTTCTAGGCATAGGAAAAATTTAAAAATTCGTATGATTAGAATAGGTACTGTTCTGGTATATCATAGAAATGCGGAGCCTGATCACCTACGCATCGCCATGATATAAGTAGAATAAGACTTGTGAACTAACCATGCTGTTAAAAATTTAAAAGTCGGAACTTTCTGAGAATTTCCTGCAAAACATTTTTATTTCTGTGAGTTCGCATTAATATGTACAAGTTTTGAAGATATTTCTAAATTGATAACTTAAAAATTTTTCTATCGCAGTTACCATGTCTCAGGAGACTGACCCGTCTGAGCACCAGTCCTTGGGGTCCCACGGACCCTCTAGGAGTCGGAGTGTCGCCTCGCGTTCCCAGACCATCGACCGGGAACGTGACCCGTACAGCGACAGTGACGCTGACTCCCATCAGGTCCCCGTCCGGCCCGCCAGTCCGGCGCGACCTTACGGGCCTGAGACCCATTATGGCCTTAGGGGCAGGCGCACCGCTCGAAAGAGCGTGCCACTGCCTACCCGGATGACCTTCCGCATTCCCTCTGGGGATGGGGCGGGGCCATCACGGGTAAGGGGCCAGGGTGGGTCGTCATCGTCGTCATCGTCGTCGTCGTCGTCGTCCTCGTCCTCTACATCATCTGGATCTCCGCCGCCCTACCGTCCGTCGTCGCCAATAGCTAGAGTTGCCCGACCATCACCCGATGCCCGACCACCACCTGTCGTCCAACCACCGCCGATAGCACCGGTTCCTAGGCACCCACCAGTGGCCCGTGCCCCTGTCCTATGCCTGAGAGGCATGACCCCGCTCGAGCGTCAGGAGGTCGAGCGCTTAGCCCGGGGTCAGGACATCCATGAGCACATGATCGATCATCATGACCACATGATCGATTCCCTGTTAGGTGTAGCCGGAGCGGATAGCCAGCAGCTATCCAGAGTCGTGGCCCTCCTAGGTCACACTATGGACTCGCTCAGTCACTTATACACCTTGGTGTATGTGGTGATTGCTCTGGCTATCATCTTGTTCGTCTGGGCTATGTGGGGGGCTGGCTACTAGGAGATGGGATCTTATGCTGATTTATGTTTTGGGGCATGATGCCCAGTTATTGAACACTTATGACATTTGGTATTTTGGATGACTGTAAAACCGTATGATCGTTTGGATATTTTTGGAAAATGATATGGATATTATGATGGTATGATTTGATATAAGTTGCATGTTATATTTGCATTTTTACGTATGAATGGAATGTTTAAATTATTATACATCTAATGACCTCGTTAGTTGGTATATTAAGCTTAATATGTTGCGTAGACACTATGGCTTGAATGAGTGGGTAGTTAGTAAATTGCAAGAACTTAGATTTGCTAGCTCATCACTAAATGCCTTTATTATGGTTATGTTTTAGAAACATGCCTCCAAGAAGGGAAGATCCGGAACTTGCAAGACTCGTTTCGGAGCAAGTCATAGCCTCTCTTCCTAATATAGTTAGCCAAGTGGCAGCTGGATTCAATACTAATCAAAACCAAAATCACGAGCGTAGAGAAAGGGAATGTACGTACAAATCCTTCCGTAGCTGTAATCCTAAAGAATTCCATGGAACCGAAGGAGCGGTTGGCCTGTTAACTTGGATAGAGGGCATGGAATCTGTCCTCCATATCAGCAAGTGTACGGAGGGAAATAAGGTACAGTATGCTGCCTGCTTGTTACAAGGACGAGCTTTAACTTGGTGGAACACTCAAATTCAGACCCGTGGACGTGAGGCAACCAATCAAATATCTTGGGAGGATTTCAAGAAGATGCTTAAGGATGAGTTTTGCCCGCGAAGTGAGATGCAGAAACTAGAAGCGGAGTTGTGGCACCATGAGATGAAAGGAAATGATGTCACCACTTACACTACCCGATTCCATGAATTGGCTAAATTAGTACCGCATCTGGTAACACCTGAACAGAACCGTGTAGATCGATACGTCTGGGGATTATCACCAGTAATCCGGGGAAATGTAACCGCAGCAGACCCGAAAACTCTGCAAGAGGCAGTGAATCTGGCAAATCGACTCACCAACAATGCAGTTCGATCAGGAACCTTTCTGAGTGATGGGGCGAAAGGAAAGAGGAAGATAGAGGAGTCTACTAAACCACAATTCAGGGGAAAGATGGGCAAGGATAGAAGAGTAACCAGGAGCTACGGATTGCAGACTCAGATGGCAGAAAGAGAGAGAGGAACAAATCAGAAGTGTGGCAAGTGCGGGAACCTTCATGGTGGGAGGTGTATTGTCTGTTCTAGATGTGGCAGGGGAGGCCATACTGACAAGGGCTGTAAGAAGGGAACTTGTTTTGAGTGTGGGAGCTTAAATCATTACCGGAATGATTGTCCCAAGTTGAATCAGAGACCCTACGCAAATCGAGTGCAGCCGGCAAACCAAGCAACCCAAGCAAACCAAGCAAACCAAGGAAACCGAGGAGGACTAGCTCGAGGGAGAGCATTTGTGATTGGGGCAGAGGAAGCAAAGCAAAACCCCGACGTGGTTACAGGTACGTTTCTTCTCAACAACTATCCTGCTACTGTGCTTTTTGATTCCGGAGCAGATAGGAGCTTTGTATCGTTAGAATTCAGGCCTAAGATAAATAAAAAGTCACAGAATCTGAAAGAGGATCATATAATCGAATACTCCAACGGAGAATTAGTTAAGGCTGATAAGATAATCAGAAAATGCACACTAGGATTGTCTGGAAAGGATTTTAGCATAGACTTGATCCCGATTAAGATAGGGAGTTTTGACATAATTGTTGGTATGGACTGGATGTCCAAGCATCGAGCAACAATATGTTGTGCTGAGAAGATAGTCATGATAGCATTACCTGATGGAAGATTTCTTGAAGTGTATGGAGACAAGCCAAAGAGAGACATTAAGATCGTGTCTTTTATGAAAATGCGAAACCATCTACGAAAGGAGTGTGTAGCATTTATGGCGCACGTGGTAGATAAGAGTGCAAAAGAAAAGCAAATCCAGGATATTCCAATCGTGCGAGATTTTCCTGAGGTTTTCCCAGAGGAGTTACCAGGATTACCCCCGCAGCGACAAGTAGAGTTCCACATCGATATAATCCCTGGAGCAGGCCCTGTAGCAAGATCACCTTATCGTCTAGCACCATCCGAGATGCAGGAGCTGTCAAACCAACTTCAAGAACTGTTGGATAAGGGATTCATCCGACCCAGCTCTTCGCCCTGGGGAGCCCCTGTGCTGTTTGTCAAGAAGAAGGATGGATCATTTCGCATGTGCATCGACTATAGGGAACTGAACAAGATCACCATCAAGAACCGATACCCTCTTCCACGCATCGATGACCTATTCGATCAACTGCAAGGAGCAACGTACTTCTCCAAGATCGATCTTCGATCGGGATACCATCAAATGCGAGTTCGTGAGGAAGACATTGCAAAGACAGCGTTCAGAACTCGATATGGTCACTATGAGTTCTTAGTCATGCCTTTTGGATTGACGAACGCTCCAGCAGTGTTTATGGATCTAATGAACCGAGTGTGCCGACCCTACTTAGACAAGTTCGTAATTGTCTTCATAGACGATATCCTGATTTATTCGCAGAGCAAGGAGGATCATGAGCAACATCTGAGGCTGGTATTGGAATTGCTAAAGGCTGAAAAGCTTTACGCCAAATTTTCGAAGTGCGAATTTTGGATCCGAGAAGTTCACTTCTTAGGTCACGTAGTGAACAAAGAAGGAATACACGTCGACCCAGCCAAGATCGAGGCCGTAAAGAAGTGGGAAGCCCCAAAGACCCCAACCGAAATTCGACAATTTCTCGGTTTGGCAGGTTATTACCGAAGATTCATCGCAAATTTTTCTAAGATTGCGCAGCCGTTGACAACCTTGACGCAAAAAGACAAGAAGTTCGTCTGGGGAGAGAAACAAGAGGAAGCATTCCAATTACTCAAGCATAAGTTGTGCAATGCGCCTATTCTAGCGTTACCCGAAGGAACGGATAACTTTGTAGTGTATTGCGATGCTTCACATCAAGGCTTAGGATGTGTCTTGATGCAGAACGAGAAGGTCATTGCCTATGCATCCAGACAGTTGAAGGTCCACGAGAAGAACTACACCACTCACGACTTGGAACTCGGAGCAGTGGTGTTTGCCCTTAAGATCTGGAGACATTATCTGTACGGCACCAAATGCACTATCTTTACGGATCATAAGAGTCTTCAGCATATTCTGGACCAAAAGATGTTAAACATGAGGCAGAGAAGATGGGTGGAGTTGCTCAGTGACTATGATTGTGAGATCAAATACCACCCAGGGAAGGCGAACGTAGTGGCTGATGCGCTGAGCAGAAAAGAAAGAGTGAAGCCTACAAGAGCACGAGCCATGGGAGTTTTGGTCCAGACCAGTTTGAAAAGCCAGATATTGGAAGCCCAAAGGGAAGCTCTAATGACTGACAACATAAAGAAAGAAACCCTTCATGGCATAGAAAAGGAATTCGAGAAGAAAG
The DNA here is from genome assembly GCA_030169165.1 of Centaurea solstitialis. Lineage (NCBI taxonomy): Eukaryota > Viridiplantae > Streptophyta > Magnoliopsida > Asterales > Asteraceae > Centaurea > Centaurea solstitialis. The sequence continues at coordinate 37,832,327 of CM058047.1, forward strand.
GGGATGGAGTATGTTATTTCAAGGGAAGAATTTGGATTCCAAGTGTGGAGCAGCTGAGGAAAATGATCATGGATGAAGCTCATCAATCAAAATATTCGATACATCCAGGATCCGACAAAATGTACAAAGGACTGAAGGAGCATTACTGGTGGCCCGGTATGAAAAGAGATATCGCCACTTACGTGAGTAAATGCTTGACTTGCGCGAAGGTTAAAGCAGAGCATCAGAGACCGTCAGGACTTCTTCAGCAACCAGAAATCCCAGAGTGGAAATGGGAGCAGATATCGATGGACTTCGTGACTAAATTACCCAAGACCAAAAAGGGGCATGATACGATTTGGGTAATCGTTGATCGACTCACGAAATCAGCGCATTTCTTGCCAATAAAGGAGACTTATAGCATCGATAAGCTTGCACGGTTGTATGTCGATGAGGTTGTTATGCGACACGGAGTCCCGATATCGATCATCTCTGATAGGGATAGTAGATTCACCTCGCGATTTTGGCAATCGCTTCAGGCAACCTTAGGCACTCGTGTGGATCTAAGCACGGCTTACCATCCTCAGACCGACGGGCAAACTGAGAGAACCATTCAGACACTAGAGGATATGCTACGTGCTTGCGTGATTGAATTTGGAGGTAGTTGGGACGATCATCTACCTTTAGTCGAGTTCTCCTACAACAACAGCTATCATGCCAGCATTCAGTGTGCGCCATACGAAGCACTGTATGGACGCAAGTGTAGATCCCCACTTAATTGGTTGGAAGTGGGAGAGAATAAATTGTTTAGGCCGGATGTCGTGCAGGAGACCACCGACAAAATCAAAATGGTTCAAGAAAAGCTGAAAACGGCCAGAGATCGCCAGAAAAGTTATGCCGATAATCGGCGAAAGCCGTTGGAATTTCAAGTTGGCGACAAAGTGTTACTAAAGGTCTCACCATGGAAAGGGCTAATAAGATTCGGAAAGAAAGGGAAGCTGAGCCCTCGTTTTGTTGGACCGTTTGAGGTCGTAGAAAGAATCGGACCCGTTGCCTATAGGTTGAACTTGCCTATAGAGCTGAGCACTATTCATGACACGTTTCACGTGTCCAATCTGAAGAAATGTCTGTCAGAGGAGACAGTAATTCTGCCTTTGGATGAGATTCAAATTGATGAAAAACTGCGCGCCTCGGAAGAACCAATCGAGATCCTTGATCAAGAAACCAAACAACTCCGGCGCAGCAAAATACCAATCGTCAAGGTACGATGGAACTCTCGTCACGGACCTGAGTTCACTTGGGAACGGAAGGCTTTCATGAAAGACAAATACCCGCACCTCTTCACGGAAGATCGCTTCGGTACCAGCAAGAATTAAATTTCGGGACGAAATTTCTTTCAACCGGGGGTAAATGTGACAACCGTCAGTTCCGACCTCCAGGTTAATTTACGCGTTCAGTCACTCTACAGCATTTCCGTAGGTTAGAAATTAGTTAAATAAGTTTTAAGATGAAAATAGATTAGTTGGCGAGAAAAAGTTAGGTTAAAATCCTAAGAGTTCCGAAAACTGCCCGAAAAAGCCCGAACCGGCCCGAAATCACCCGATAATCCTAAAATGCCAGGATTAAGATAATTTTTGGAAAATTAAGTTATAATGTTTAAATTATATGTAAAGTAACTTAATTAACCTAAAACCACTTTCGAAAAGTTAGAAATTGCGAAAAAACGACAAAAACCCGGTACCGCGTCAAATTAACAGTGTCAAATGTACACTGTTTTATTTAACAAAAAAAAAATAAAGGGAGAGTGGGTGGGACCCACTAGGGGCCGGCCACACCACCCCAAGGTGGCTCTTCCCCCTCTTGATATAAAAGCCATCATTTTCTCTTTTCCCCAACAAATCTCATTATCACTTTTTTCAAATCTTCATCTCTCTCTCTAATTCTCTCTACTCTCTCACTAAAAATCAGCCAAGAACACAACTTGAATCCAGATTTTTAAAGGTTTTAAAACCTATTTGAGATTAAGATTGGGTGTTCATCAAAGGTAAGCATAGTTTAGATGATTTCTACTTCGATTTTTAACTCATATGTGAGTTTTTCTTCTTCTTTTTCAAGGGTTTTAACCCCTTTTGATTCAAATAAAGAAACATGTGTTTGGGAAAGAGATTGAACCTTAGAAAATGTTGTATAACATTCTATGAAGGTGAAAATCAATGATTTCCCCATAAGAACACAAGAAATGGATCAAAAATCGTTTAGATGATGTTTTTGACCACCAAACTTGTGCTAAACTTCATCAATAGTTCATGCATGGGTTTGGATGGTATGAAAGCATATTTTAGTTATATTACATTTGAATAATCTGAGTTATGGGTGAAATAGCAAGAAAAACCCCGAAATGGTATGATTTTATGTGTTTTGGTAGCATATTGGATGTTAAAATGTTGGACAGATTCTGTCAAAATAGTTGCATGCACTTTACACGACCCAAAAAGGGCTTTCTTGAACTTATTTCTTCATGAAAATTTTATGGGATGATATTTAATGTGTTAGGGTTCAAACCCCACTGGATTGGTGCAAAAACACCAAGATTTGAACCCAAACCACCATAAAACATTTTTGTGTGCAACAGTGTTTTGGTCAGAAACTTTGGTCAACTTCAAACTAGCATAACTCCTTGATTATTTATCTAAAATACGATTTTCTTGACCCTAAACTCAAGTACTTTGAGTTAGCTTTCTAAAAAGTCCAAGATCATGTCATTTAGAGGAGTTTTGGGACTTCAACCAATGAGTTTAAGTTGGTGGTGTAGGCTGTCCTCTTATGGCAGATTACACATGCACCACTTGAAAAGGTCATATCTCCCTCAAAAATCATCCTTATGACATGAAACTTGTCTCAAAAGTTTGGTATATGTTTTAGCTAGAAAATCCCTTTGGAAATTCGTGATAAAGTGGTATATAGAATTATTTATGAATAAAACAAGGACTAAAGGTATTCTGGAATTTCAGCCCTTACCACTGATTTTGTAAAAATGTTTAAAAATAGTAAAAATTCTCTAAAAATCATGAAACTTGGTGAAATTGTTCCTAACATTCCCTAAAACAAGGGGTAAAAATTTAAAGACTCAATATTTAGAGGACCTAAGTTCAAAATGGCAATTTTTACAACTCAAAAATTTTGACAGATTCTGAAAATTTCTTAAAAGCCCAATTTTATAAAATTTGAACTTCTAAAATGTTTGGAAGACTTTCATTTGTGACAAAATGAATTTTTATTGGATTAGGCTATAAAATTTATATAATGGCATATTATGGATTTCGGTACGATTTTAGTTAAGGACCGTTGGACCTAGGACTTACGTTAAAATTTCGTATTTGATAGGACGACCCTAGTTCGGAGCCGGGATTTAGGTCACGCATCAACTCTTTCAAATCCGCACTAAGCACTCAAGGTGAGTATTCACAGCCCCACTTTTACCGTTTTATACGTTTTGGGGTGAAAAGCATGATATGAATGAATGTATTTATGAAAATATTATGAAATGAACTGTTTCGAAATGAGCAAAATGGATTTAAATGAAACGAATTGAAATGAAACGTAAGTGAGTTAAATTTGATATGTTTATAGCTTGATATAGTGAGATAAAAGGAAAAATATGAATAAGTCCCCGAAGACTACTATTAACTCATAACAATGGGCCTAAAATACACGTGGATAGCGCTATTTGGATTGACATACCCACCTAGAACTGACGAGTGATAGGTGCACTGTATTGAACAAAACGTTCTACGCAAGTGGGATTTACTTCCACCTCTGGGGTAGATAGGGGCAAAGCATGTCATGAATTGGAAAGGATTGTAGTAACTCACTAATTATCTTGCGATTTACAAATCATCCGGAAAATTTACTCACTGTTGGTAGTGAATGAACGGATTCACTCTAACTGTATACGATAACTTAAGCGAATGAACGGATTTGCTTAGTTAAAATTTTGAAAAGTGTAGTGAATAAAAGATTCACCGAAATGTCGTTGCATTTAAAATATTTTTGTGCATATGAAAACCTGTGAACTCACCAACTCTTGTAGTTGACACTTGTTTATCATGCTTTTCAGGAAATCCGAAGGTTTGATAAGATCATTAAGGGAACTTTTGTATAACACCAGTCATGTTGATTCATATTTCGTTTAAATTTGTAAACCTGAATGATGGTTGGATTGTAATACTTGTAGTACTGTGTAAACTCTTTTAAACTTTTGATATGAATGATTGGTGTATTTTATTTCCTATCGCGATGAAATCTTGACTGTGGCACCTCGTGGTTCCGCTTTAGCGGGGTGTTACAAATATGAATGAAGAGGAATAATTGATAAAAAGTTTGAAAGAAGAGAGCAAGGGTTAAGGGGCAGCTAAAGAGAATTCTGAATTTGAATCTTTTGAATCTGAGGTTGAAAAGCCTTGGATTTAAAGGTTGATATCAAGTTCTGAAGATTGATGAGAATGTTGGATTGGTCAAAGATATCAAAGTTGGTTAAGAAGCTTGACAGTGTAGTGGATTGATTCAAGTGATCTACAGTGTTTTTGATTCAAGAGAAGAATTATGCTTTTCTAAAAGACGAGTTCATGTTTGAAGACTTTGCTCTGAAGATGATGCTTGCATAAATGGGGAGATTGTTTGGTGTATGGCTTTTGTAATTGGAGAAAGTTTGTTTGACTTGAAGACAGAAGATCGTTAAAGCTGAAGCTCATTTTGAAGAGTGATCTCGAATACAAAGGGGGAGATTGTTAGAGCAAATATTATTGTATCCGAGATCTCAAGATGAGGAAATAATATTCAAGTCAAACATTGTCAAAGGATGGAAGTCAAAGAAGAAAGTCAAGCATCAAAGTCAAAGTCAAAGCATTTAATAGAAAGGTCAAAGATGTAATTAGTAAAGTCAATGTATGTGTATGTTGAGGTCAAGGGTATATATAGAGTGTTAGAAGGAGTTAGTTAAGTAGACTTGATAGAAGGAGCATTATTGTAATATTCATTAGTGTGTGTTCTAGAGAGAGAATCTAGTGAGAGAAAGTTCATATTGTAAGATTACATCATGAAATGAAGATTTGATTGTTTGATCCATTGTTTCTTGCACTTACAATAAGAGAGAATAGGGATGATTTGATTTTTCCATAAAAGGTAATTGGTGGATCCAAGTTTGATGGTTAGCATATGAATGATAGTGTTTAAGGGGATGTTGTTTTCGTTGGAAGATGAGGAAGCCATGGCAGAAGTAAGAAAATAGATGAGGAAGACAGAGTATAGAAGTGGAAGAGAAGGGGTTGGATGGAGGGAAAAAGACAAGGCTCTATACCATATGATTAATTGAAAAGTGAATGCCCCACCAAAGTGTGGGTATAAACATTTATAGACTACAAAGTTACACAACTAGGGTACAAGAATAAGAAAATTACAAAGGCTACCCTAAACAATAAAGACTAGCTAATAAGAAAGAAAATGGCTACCACCAGATAGACTAGCCGCTCTGGTCACGGACGAGGTAGGGGAGGAAGTCAAGCGGTTGCAGCTGGACTAGGACCACGTGGGGGAGTCGGAGGACGCAACCAGGCGACTTCCAGCCGCACCAGCAGGCGATCTGGAGGCTCTAGGAACAGTTCTGGGGGAACCAGGAGTGCACCAAAGGTTGAGTCACCTCAACCCGATCCAGTTGAGAATTTCTCATATGAACCATCGGAAGAGTCTAGTGAAGAGGAGTACACTCCACGTACTCCAACCCATGAGGACTACCAGGAGAAGATAGCGACCTTGGTAGAAGAAAATGCTGAGGTGAGTTTCGAACTGGCTAAGGCACTTGCGGAAAAAGCTGAAGTAACTGAGTGGTTGTACAAGATACATGAAGAGCATGGTAAGCTAGGGGAGCAATTGAACAAAGTGTTATCTGTTAATGATGAGCTATTTGAGGAAAACCATACGTTGGCATGGAAGTGCAAGGATATTGAGTGGGAACGGAGGATTCTTGCCCGGTCCTGGAGGAGAAGGTTGGGAGATCGAGCTCGCTATTTTCAGGGAGCTGCCTCGGAATACGTGAGTCTGCTTAGAGGATACTTCTCCAGTTGGGCACACAAGTATCGCCAAGGTCCGATTCTAGGATTTCTCTAGAACTACCGTCCGGAGAAATCTTATGAAGAGTTTGTGATGGACGTTCACTACCCCATGGACATGTGAGGAAGAGAGAGTTTTCTTTTGAGTTTGTTTGGTTGAGTTTTTGAACACTTATCAGTCTTTAAACTTGTTTTATTTTGATTGGGCCAGTTTGGCATGGTTTACAGACTTATGTTATGAATAATTTGGGGTATGAATAAAAGTTTCTATTTTGTTTTATTTTGTGATTGTTGAACTTATGTGATAGCTAGGATATATATGAGATAAGTATGCTTATACATATAAGTTTTATCGCACACAACAAATATGTCTCGTCGGTCAGGAAGGTCAGCATCGATTACGCCTGATGCTGAAGAACCACCCCCGATAGGGGCTACCCCAAGCGTACGAGAACCCCAACCAGTTTTTGTTGCAGGCGCTAGGACTACTAGCACGAGAGGACGAGGTCGAGGAAGGGGAAGAGGAATAGGAAGAGGTAGAAGTCAGACAATACCTAACGAACCAGAACCTTCTGTGCAAGAAAGCTCTGCATCGGGAAGAGGTCGAGGTAGAGGAAGAGGACGAGGACGAGGACAGGGGCGTACTCAAGCAAACACGACGACTCCTGTAGACGTCATCGCTCAAGAGGTGACAAGAGCTTTGCACGCTGCCTAGCCTGCGGTTATAGCTCAAGTGCGAGAGGCATAATTGAGAAGTCAGGAAGATAGGGAGACTACTAATATCGAGGAGGATATCAACAACTCAAACCATGAGGAAGGTTCACAGGCGAGACCGATACCAACGGCTCCGATTAACATGAACCCGGGACAAAGGTGTTGTAGTTTTAAGAACTTTTTGGCTTGTAAGCCCCAAACCTTTCAGGGTGATTGTAACCAGGTGATAGCTATGAGGTAGGTATGAGAGACCGAGATGGTGTTCAAAATCAGCAAATGTTCGGAGGAAGATAAGGTGACATATGCTTCGGCCATGCTCAAAGCAGAAGCTCTTTCATGGTGGGAGATAGTGTCTAATTTGAGGGGCGATGAGGCAATCGCAAGGATGACATGGGAAGAGTTTAAAGTGCTATTTAATGGAAAATTCTACCCACGCTATGCAGTAAAACAACTTGAGGAGGAGTTCTTAAGATTGTAACAGGGAACAATGTCGGTGGGGGAGTATACAACAAGCTTTACTGAAAAAGCGAGATTTGCTGAGCATTATGTATCGACAGAAGAAAGACGGGCTGAGCGGTACATCTGGGGACTGAAAGCATCCATTCGAGAATTTGTTCTCACTATGGAGCCAACCACATTTCAGGCTGCAGTAAATGCAACAGAGATTAGAGAAAAAGAAAAGAATCACCAAGAGGCTGAGCGGGGCCAGATAAAAAGGAAATGGGAAGCTCCAAGCAGTGAAACCAAAAAGCCAAAGTTCTCGGGTTCAGAAAGGAAGATGTGTCAGGGACAAGTTGCCAAACCATGCTCTAGGTGCAATCGCGTTCACAAAGGAGAATGCTTGCCTAGGCCGAGGGTGTGTTACCGATGTGGAAGGTCAGGACATTTGTCCCAAGACTGCAAAGTTGAAGTGAGGGAACAACTATGTTTTATTTGTAGGTCACCCAATCATGTACAAGCAAACTGCCCTCAACGAAGGACTGAGTATGGTGCAGGTTAGGGTGGAAGTCGGAATGGTAAGGGAGAGGAGAAACGATTGGAAGCACCAAAGCCAAAGGGAAGAGTCTTCCGTATGACGACAACAGAGGCTGGAGAGACACCTGACGTGGTGACAGGTACCTTTTTGGTCAACTCTGTGCATGCTAGAGTACTGTTTGATTCAGGTGCAAATCGGTGTTTTGTATCTAGTTTGTTCTGTACTTACTTGCGTAGAGTGCCTAAGCCTTTAGGTACTGCCTTAGAAGTAGAAGTTGCCGATGATCGTATAGTGGTAATTAGGGAGGATTATGATGACTGCAACATTCAGATAGAAGGTCATACGTTTCCACTAAAACTACTTCCTATGACACTTGGGGAATTTGATATAATAGTTGGAATGGATTGGTTAGCCAAGCATGATGCAGAAATCTTGTGTAACAAAAAGATAATTCGAATTGAGTCGCCTAATAGTGGAACCATGCTTATATATGGAGATAGGAGGGATAGAAAATCCAGCATCATCTCTTTGGCAAAAGCGAGGCGATGTGTAAGAAAAGGATGTCAGAGTTATTTGGCATATGTGATAGATGCCAAGAAGGAGAAAAGGAGTACGGAGGACATTGCCGTTGTAAGAGAATTCCCTGAAGTCTTTCCAGATGATCTAACAAGTCTACCTCCCGAGAGACAAGTAGAGTTTCAGATTGATTTAGTACCTGGATCCGCACCTATTGCTAAGACACCATATCGTCTTCCGCCATCCGAAATGAAGGAGTTGATGACTCAGTTGCATGAGTTGTTAGACAAGGGTTTCATACGCCCTAGCACCTCTCCTTGGGGAGCGCCTGTGTTATTTGTTAAGAAAAAGGATGGTACGATGCGAATGTGCATCGACTATCGCGAACTTAACAAGGTAACGATAAAGAATAGGTACCCTCTTCCAAGGATTGACGATCTTTTCGATCAACTCCAGGGTGCTAGCTATTTCTCAAAGATCGATCTGCGATCATGTTACCATCAATTGAAGGTCCGCCTAGAGGATGTGCCTAAGACAGCTTTTAGGACTAGGTATGGGCATTACGAATTCCTAGTAATGCCGTTTGGGCAGACAAATGTACGTGCTGCATTTATGGACCTAATGAACAGGGTATGCAAACCCTACCTAGATAAGTTCGTCATTGTTTTCATTGACGATATTTTAATCTATTCCCGCACTGAAGAGGAGCATGAGCAACATCTTCGAGCGGTGTTGAGTTTGCTGAAACAAGAAAAGTTGTATGCAAAGTTCTCTAAGTGCGAATTCTGGCTCCGAGAAGTTCAGTTTCTAGGACATGTGGTGACCCAAGAGGGAATAAAAGTGGATCCGGCCAAGGTAGATGCTATAAGGAGATGGGAACCACCAAGGACACCGTCGGAGGTACGGAGTTTCTTGGGATTGGCTGGTTATTATCGAAGGTTCATTCAAGACTTTTCACGGATAGCGGCACCACTGACATTGCTAACGAAGAAAAGTGTAAAGTTTGAATGGAAACCATCTCATGAAGAGGCGTTTGGAGTCTTGAAGGAAAGGTTGAGCACTGCACCAATATTGACCTTACCAGAAGGAACTAAAGGGTTCGTGGTTTATAGTGATGCTTCTAAGCTAGGTCTGGGTTGTGTATTAATGCAGCAAGGGAAGGTAATTGCTTATGCCTCTCGTCAATTGAAGGAACACGAGAAGCGATATCCGACCCACGAGAAACAATTCACACCCAAGGGAAGGTAATTACTGCGAGATATTGTATCATCCTGGGAAGGCAAACGTGGTGGCTGATGCACTAAGTCGCAAAGAAAGGGGTGATAGGGTAAGAATTAAAGCAATGCGGATAGAGGTAACTCCTAGTTGGATAGATGAGCTCAAGAAGGTTCAGGAAGAAGCTTTGGCTGAAGATAACTTGAAAGCGAGAGGATGATAGGGGTTGTTTCGTTGCTGGAAGATAACAGTCAAGGGCTAAAGTGTTACAAGGGTAGAATTTGGATTCCCCGCTTGGGAAACTTTCGTAATCGAGTCTTAGATGAAGCTCATAAGTCTCGATATTCTATCCACCCGGGTAACAATAAGATGTATCGGGATCTTCGTCAATTTTACTGGTGGCCGGGATTGAAGAAGGACATTGCCCATAATGTGGAAAGGTGTTTGACATGTCTGCAAGTTAAAGTTGAACATCAGCGACCATATGGTAAGTTACAAACCTTGGAAATCCCGATGTGGAAGTGGGACCACATCACAATGGATTTTGTGACAAAGCTGCCAAGAACACCAAAGGCTTATGATGCTATATGGGTAATCGTTGATAGACTTACCAAGTCAGCACATTTTCTACCGATTAAGGAAACTTACTCGATGGAAAGACTGGCTAAGCTCTATATAGACAAAATTGTATATCTGCACGGTGTTTCACTATCGATAGTCTCTGATAGAGATAGTCGATTTACTTCTACATTTTGGCAAAGCTTTCAGAGAGAAATGGGGTCTGAAGTAAAGCTAAGTACAGATTATCACCCACAAACAGATGGTCAAAGCGAGAGGACCATTCAGACTCTAGAAGATATGTTGCGGGCATGCGCTATTGTTAGACCATGACTTATGGGTTGTAAAGAAGTCAAGGGCTTATTTTGAACATTTTGTAATAGTTAGTTCGAAAAATATCTTTTGTGCACCTTTCAAAAGAGTCATAGACTCTAAGGGTGTTTTATGTAACTTCGGCTCTATAAATATGGGTCGCTAGTTAACGTTTTCCAATAATCAAGTAACTGACAACTTTCTCTATATGTGTTATCGTGTTATTATAATCATCATATTTCATGCATATATCGCTTGATTACTACTGTTTGAGCATTACTATCTCTTGTAATCGCTTGCAGTGGTCCATTAATCGCATCCTCATTGAATCACGGACTCACAATTGGTATCAGAGCGATCGTTTTGGTAGTTTTGGACAGATTTTAGAGGCTGTTCTTGCTTGTTTAGCAAGTTCCCGAGTCGGGATTCATCAATTCCCGAATTGGACATTAGTGTCCCGATTCGGGACAATTGATTTCCCGAATCGGAACTCATAAATTTCCCGAATTGGATCATTTGTTTCCTGAGTTGGATATTCGTATCCCAATTCGGAAAACTATTTCCCGATTCGGATCTTTAGCCTCTCCCGTATTGAAATTTGAACAACTCCCGATTTGGAAATTTGAACTCCCGTATCGGGACTCTTATTTCCCGAATCGGGACTTGGGTTTTTGACTCCCGTATCGGGACTCAATATTCCCGAATCGGGACTTTCAATTTTCCCGCCTTGGCCTTTCTTTTTGAAATTTTCGAATTTCTATAAAGAAAAGTGCTTTAAGCGTGGAAGCTCTGTCCAATCAGAAAACGCCATCTACTCAAAACAGATCCTATTTATGAGGACGCGATGTCAAAAGAAATAATCAGTATCGGTTCTGAAACCCGACCTCCAGTATTAGTCGTCGGCGAATACCAGCAATGGAAACGCTGAATGATTAACTTCGTTGATCTACTGGATGACAAACTGATGGTCTCTATCACTGAGGGACCAATCAGACCGACGGTTACTGTAGCTGAAGTAGCCAGAACTGATGTCACTCCTTATCTACCTGCATATGAGGTTGAAAAACCATACGATATGTTCTCTCATGAACAGCGTGCCCGGGCAGCCATTGACAAACGTGCTCTCACGTTACTCACCATGGCACTGCCTAATGACATGTTCGCGAGAGTTGACAGCTGTAAAGATGCTAGAGCGATGTGGCTGGGCATTGAACAGCAAATGCAAGGTGGAGACAAAGCACTTGAAGGCCAAAAGGAGAACGCGATGAACGCGTATGAAAGCTTTTGTGCTCGTGAAGGAGAGACACTGACGGAGACCTATAATCGTTTAAACATCTGTGTTAATGATTTACGGAGACTTGGACTGGAAAAGAACAAATACGAGGTGAATGTGAAATTCCTCAAACGATTGAACAAACTCTGGCAGTCAGTCACTATCAGCATTCAAGTGAGCCAGAATCTTGGCCAACTTGGACTTCATGATCTATACAGCATGATGTTGCCTCATGAAGAAACCTTATTCGGTAAAACTGAAAAGAAAATCGATCCTCCTACTCTGGCCTTCATGTCAAACAAAGGATCGTCCTTCATGAAAACTACACCATTGAAGAACCTGTAGTTCTTGATGATGGACTTACCGAAGAGGAGATGTTTCAGCTGGAGAACTCCTTCGCCTTGATGGCTAAATTTCGGGGAAATCCCCAATGCTTCAACAGATTCAGACAAGGACCTCAGTTTGTGGGAGGTCAGTCTAACCAAGGCAGGTACCAGTCCAGAGAAAACTTTCATAGGAATGATCAGGGAAGAACAAACAACTATCAACAACGTGATAGTTCTGGGTACAACCATCAAGGATCTTTTCAGGATCGAAGAGAAGGCTACAACAACAACCAGCAACAGCAAAGGGATCAGGATTACAACTCCAACAACTACCATGGAAACATAGGTTATCATGGAGGTGGTTACAATCAAAGGTGGAACGACCAATCTGGTTCTAACAGTAACAACCAGAACCAGAAGTCAAATGATGAAGGTCGTCAGTACAACAACACTGGTGGAACTGAACCACCACAACAGAACAAACTACCAGCTCTAGAAGTTCCACCTGCAGCCAACCAGAACAGAAATCCTGCTCGGGTTCCCACCTGCTACAACTGTGGTGACCCGGGTCACTATGCATCTGATTGCAAGAAAAAGCTCAAAGACTCTGCCTACGTTGAGAAGAAGGCTGCCATGATGAAGAAGAAAGAGATTGGAAAGGTGCTGTTAGCTGACGAGGAAGACTGGGTCATGGAGCCAGAGGACTCAGATGATAAAGGCCCTTCCACCGTGAAAGGACACTGCCTCATGGCTGACTTTGAGGAACCCTGCATATCCGGTTCCCCAAATGACTCAACTGATGAAGAAGCTGAGGTAAATTCTTGTTCATTATTGTCAAAACCTGTTGAACTGTCTAAGTCTGAAACTCTAAGACTCGAAAGCCAACTCCAAATGGAAAGAGCTCTCGTCGCGAGATTCAGAATAGAGAGTGCTGTGTATAAAAGTAGTTTAGAGGACCTCACCGAGAACTTTAATAGAATGGAGCTTGAGTCCGGGGTTAGAGAATCCATCCTCGAAAACAAGCTCCTTGATCTTCAAAGATCTCATGACGAAATTGAAAGCAGTCGTGAAGAACTCAAGCTCAAATTTCACATTCTTTCTGAGGAAAGAACAAAACTGTTTGTAAAAATAGAAGAGATTGAGGAAAACAATCTAAAGAGAGGACAATCTGAACATACCTTGAGTCTGATTACCAAGCAAACCACTCAACATCCTTTTTATCAAGCCAAACCTGGGTTGGGACATTCAGAGAAAAATATTCTTGGAAAAGCACCTGCACATCTATACAATTTTGACAATATGAGTGCTTCCAAACCTGAACCTAGGCCAGTCAAAGGACAAGACAATGACAACTATGTGATGCAGACTGTGACTTTTACTGAGATTATAGATGGAAAAGCTGTGTCCTTCACCACCAGTCCTGCAAATAGTTCAACCAGTAGTCCCCCTTCCAGTCCTGTTGCAAATGGTCCAATTTTCACCCCTGCTAGTAATCCAGAGAACACTTTCACTAGCTGGGAAGGCATCAAAGCTAGGACACCTAAGGTAGCAATGCCACCTATTAACTATGACGATCTGAACTTTAGCTATGACTCTAGGGAAATTGATACATCCGAGGATGCTGATGTTATCCAACCTTTGGATGTTTCCGCAACTCAGCCTCCTGCCCTAGTGTGTATAGAGAAAGAAATGTTCCATCTCAGGTCCAAAGCCGTAGAACTTGATGCCTGTCGCCATAAGATAAAGAACTTTGAGTCGATTCTCTCTGAAAAAGACAACCAGATTAAGTCATTGGAAAATAGTTATCATGAAGCTAATGCCGAAAGGATAAGTATGTCGACCCAATGTGAGAACGCAAAGTTTTCTTGCTCATGTTTTAAAACCAAATTTGCGGATCTCCAAAAGCAACTAGTTATCCAACTTGTTGATAACACAATGGAAAAAGACTTCTTTTATGAAAAAGAACTGTTGTTTGGTCAAACTTTCGCAAATCAAAACTGTCAAATCAATCGGTTGAAAAGACGTGTGGCTTTCTTAGAAGAATCTGACTCACGGGATTCAAGTACCAATAATTCACCACTCATACCAGACCTTAGGAAAACCGTGCCTAAACTTGTATTGGATCCAAATATTGAATATGATGTGAAGGTATTTTTAGATGCTGATGATCCTCCTTCAGGTTATATTCCAAGAAAACCTGTTTTGCCAAAGGCACTTGCTGTAAAGCAAGTCAGTTCTCCTAAGACTCTCGTATCAATGTCTGTGAAAAACACTGAAGGTACAAAATGTGTTGGTACTGACAAAGGGAAGTCAGTTAAGCCTCACCCACCTACAGTAACACAAACACAGCATTCAAACACTATGGATGCTAGTAGCTTGGTGAAACCCATTAAGGGACTAGACTTTCATTCTAGTTCATTTGATGTGGGTGAGAACTCCAAACCCAAACAAACTTTGAAAATGTTAAAATCCGTTTGTCAAAATGCCAGTAATTTCAAAGGTGGTCAATCCATTCTTGTTAAACCGTTACCCAACTCACAACTTGCTTCTCATGCAGATGCGAGGACAGGTGATGGAACAGCGAATGTGAAGCCACGGAGGAGGAGATATCGGAAAAAGAAGAAATCTTTTAATGCTTTCCCTAAATGGGGTGGTCATGATCACACTGGTCTTGGCTACAACCCACCTAGTTGTAATTCAAACTTGAACTCAAAGTCTGTAAACTCTAATCACTCTGCGAATTCTGATAATCTTACAGCTTTTAAAAACCATATTTGTTCGTTGTTTGATAATTACATGCGTGTTGATATGCCTGGTAATGCAAATGCTTATCGTAAGTCAGGTAGTCCTCACCGGAAAGAAATAAGAAAATGACAAAGCAAAATGCTTTGCCTCCTGTGAAGTCTCCTAAGCCTAAGGAGAAATTTGAAAAGGACAATTCACCAGCATCTTTATCTGTTTCTAACGGTAGGACACCCATGTGGCACTGGGTTCCTAAACAAACTTGATTTTGTGTTTTTGCAGGGCAGTCACATGTGGTACTTTGATTCAGGAGCTTTCAGACATGTGACTGGGCAGCGCAACATCCTCTTCGACTACATCGTTAGAGCTGAAGGCTTCGTCAAACTTGTAGACAAGAGACGTCTACCAATTCTGGGATATGGAAGCATGATGAATGGAGAACATGTCATCAAGAATGTGAGGTACGTTGAGGGATTGCCGTTCAACCTACTCAGTTCAAGCCAATGCTGTGATGGAGGATATCTTGTGAAGACATTCATTCTCGGGAGCAACGTTGAAGACGAAGATGGAAATGTGATTCTTCGCGCTCGAAGAAACGGTCATTTATATACCACAATGTTCTATGCTATTCCTCAACAAATGGAAACTATGGTATTTCTCGCAAAAGCAACGAAGGAAGAAAGCTGGCTGTGGCATCAGTGCTTGTCTCATCAGAACTTCAGGGATATGAACAAGCTTGTATCTAAACACCTTGTCAAGGGTCTTCCAGAGACGCGACTATCTAAAGACACCCTATGCTCTGCTTGCGAGAAAGGGAAAATGAAGAAGAGTTCGCATCCGCCAAAGATGGAGACAAACTGTCACCATCCCCTTGACATGCTGCATATGGATCTCTGTGGACCGATGAGAGTCGAAAGTCTTGCACGCAAGAAATATATGCTTGTAATTGTCGATGAATACTCTCGATACACATGGCTCGAATTCCTAAAAGCCAAATCTGACGCTGCAGATCTTATCATCGCTTTCATCAAACGGATCCAAGTCCTCTTGGGTCGTCAGGTGAAGAAGCTAAGAAGCGACAACGGTACAGAGTTTCGGAATGCGAAACTCCAGTCTTTCCTTGAAGAAGTGGGCATCTCTCACAACTTCTCTGCTGTACGTACTCCCCAGCAAAACAGAGTCGTAGAAAGGAAAAACCGTACGTTGGTCGAAGCTGCAAGATCCATGATTGCGCATTCTGGCGTACCACCATCCCTGTGGGCTGAAGCAGTATCTACTGCCTGTTACACTCAGAACAGGACCCTAATCGTCAAGCGGACTGGTAAAACCGCGTACGAAATGGTCAACAAGCGTAAGCCGAATATTAAATTTTTTAGGGTTTTTGGTTGCGTATGCTATCTACTAAACAACAGAGATGATCTAGGAAAGTTTGACGCTAAGTCGTATGAGTCTATCTTTATTGGATACTCACTTAACTCAGCGACTTACCGTGTATACAACAAACGGACCCGATCTATCTTTGAAAGTCGGTACGTTGATTTCTCTGAGACTGAGTTGTATTCAGATGCCAGCACTAGTACAGCTAGTCCGATCTTCCCTGAACTGACCACTGTTTCACCACCGAGCACAACTATTCCTACTGACTCATTTGAATCTGATTTTGTTGACTTAGCAGAATTTGATCTAACCACCCTTGTTGGTCCAATCATTGTTCCTGCTCCATTTGATCATACCATTCCTTCATCTACATCCATATCCGCAGACGCATTCGTGAATGAGAGCACATCCTGTTCTACCGCTATAGGAGAAACCTCTTCTGGTACTGTAGAACCGGTGTCTGTACTTAACCCCATCATAGAAACAGAATCCTCTTCTAACACTGTGAATGAGGAAACTGTTCTCTCCCCCTCTCAGCTCTCTTCAACACAACCTTCTCCTGAAACTGCAGTTGAAGCGGTCCGGGAACAGACAGTGTCCCCTGTTCTTGCACCAATTCCTGAAGTTGTTCCGCCACCTTCTCCATCCAGAACTTATGTTGAAGTGGTACGGGAACCCTGTCCAGAGACCGTGTTGAATACTGATCCGGATGCTAGTCTTCTCTCCTCCGCCATTCGGGATGAGAACGACTCACGAAACAACATGGAATACAATCCTATTCCCCATTCTAGAAAGTGGACCAAAAGCCATTCCACTACCAACATCATCGGTAGTCCATCTGCTCCAGTGACAACTCGCTCTTCAAAGAAAGATGAAAACCTAATTCTTTTCGGCGGCTTCCTGAGTCAATTTGAACCAACCAAGACCCAAGATGCTCTTTCAGATCCTGATTGGGTAAGGGCTATGCAGGAAGAACTTGCCGAATTCGAGCGAAACAGAGTTTGGCGCCTTCTGGAAAGACCAAGAAGAATAAGAATCATTGACTTGAGGTGGATCTTCCGCAACAAGAAATATGAGAACGATCTTATTATCCATAATAAGGCTCGTTTGGTCGCCAAGGGATATCGTCAACAGGAAGGTATCGACTACGACGAGACATTCGCTCCTGTGGCTAGAATCGAGGCCATTAGGATTTTTGTCGCGTATGCAGCTCACAAGAACATGAAGGTCTTCCAGATGGACGTCAAGTGCGCGTTACTGAATGGAGAACTTCAAGAAGTAGTATATGTTGAGCAACCTGAGGGATTTGTAGATCCCAAATACCCGGAACACGTTTACGTGCTTGACAAAGCACTTTACGGTTTGAAGCAAGCACCTCGCGCCTGGTATGAAACACTTACCATTTACTTGCTTGGATCTGGATATAAAAAGGGTACTGTTGATCCTACCCTGTTTCTTCGAAGGTCGGGTAGTCATTTGACTGTAGTGCATATATACGTGGATGATATCATCTTTGCATCTACAAACCCTGAGTCTTGCATTGAATTTGAGCAGATAATGAAGTCCAGATTTCAGATGAGTATGATGGGAGAACTTACGTTTTTCTTGGGACTTCAAGTCCGTCAAACCCCGCAAGGGATTTTCATAAATCAGTCCAAGCATACTCATGACATTTTAAAACTTTTGATTTTAATGGACCTAAGTCTGCCTCAACACCGATGTCCACGTCATTTCAACTGGATGCGGATTTATCTGGTAATCCAGTTGACCAAAAGGTGTATCGTGCGGTCATTGGATTTATCTCACGGCGAGTAGACCCGACATTATGATTGCGACATGTCTCTGTGCTCGTTTTCAGTGCGACCCTCGAGAATCACATATCGGGGCTGTCAAGAGAATCCTTAAGTACCTGAAGGGCACACCTAGTTTTGGCCTTTGGTACCCTAAGGATTCTGGTTTTGAACTAACAGCTTTTACAGATTCAGATCATGCAGGCTGTAAGTTAAACAGGAAGAGCACGTCAGGAGCCTGCCAGTTTCTAGGGACGAGTTAGTAAGTTGGTCCTCGAGAAAACATAACTGTGTTTCTCTTTCAACAGCTGAGGCAGAATACGTCACCGTGGCGTGTTGTTGGTCACAGGTTCTTTGGATGAAAATTCAACTGGCAGACTATGGCTATACCATGCATTGGATTCCGATTTACTGTGACTCTAGCAGTGCCATTCAGATTGCGGCGAATCCAGTTCAACACTCTCGGACGAAACACATTGATATTCGATATCACTTTATCAAAGATCACGTCGAGAAAGGTAACGTTGAACTGTTCTTTGTTGAAAGTGAACGTCAGATAGCTGACTTGTTCACTAAAGCTTTTGATGAGAAGCGCCATTACTATTTACTTAGTAAATTGGGCACGCTAGATCCCCCGGTAGATTTCTAGGGGGAGCCGGTCTTTTAATTATATGCATGTGTGTAGGGGGAGCTCTGTGTCGCATATATCTAGGGGGAGCTTTTGTATAAATGTTGTGTATTTCTAACTCTTTCGGATCCAATCTGCAATGGATACAATTCCTAATTTTTCTTGCAGGTTGTAGAACCGAAGTACGGCTTCTGAATACTTCAGTTCAGGACCCGTTATTCAAAGAATAAGTCTTCTGACCATTGGTGTCAAAAACTGTTGCTAAATCCGATCTCGGAAATTTCCAGGTTAGTCGTTTCAATAACGTCAAGGGGCTAAACTTGTAAAATCTATGAACTTGCTAAGTTAAGGGGTTGGAAGTGACAGGTTCCAATTCTGACTAGTTCAGGGATCAGTCCTGCCAGTTTCCAAAACTTCAAGTTCAGGGACCGTTTTTGCAAATTTTTCAAAACCACAAGTTCAAGGGAAGTTTTGAATTTCTTTCAAACTTTAAGTTCAGGGTTCATTCCGTAATTTCTTGATAGTCGTGATCTGAGAGAGCAGTTATCAGATAAAATTTTTAAAATACCTGATAAGTTATCAGAAAATATAAAAGCAGGAGTTGATAACTGAATTCAGTTATCACTTTCAAATTTCAAAAGCTCTTATCACTTTCTCTCTCGACGATCAAGAACACGAAGAACGACCCGAGCGATCCATCGCTTCCCGGCTTCCCCGAGCGTTCGTTATCGCTCCAATCGACGATCCGACTACTTCTTTACGATCCTTGTAAGATTTCGAACAACCTTATGCATTCAGATTCATCTAAACAACAACGATTCTTGATCGGATTGAAGCCTAAAGTTTTCGGATAAACCCGAAACCCAAAAATCCTTGGATTAGGGTTTCGAGACGTTAGATCGCTCCAAACTTCTTCCTAAACTAGTTTAAATCACTAATGTATCAATCTAGACTAGTTTCAGGCTGCTTAAACGTGTTTTTGAGTCGATTTAGATGTCCAGAATATGAACAGCCGCGAGTCCCGATACGGGACTCTTCGAGAACTCATGATGTGGGACTTTCAATGTTCTTGGATCGGGACTTTTTGGTTCTTGATTCGGGAATTTCAATCTCCCGATTCGGGAGTTTGGAATGTCCAGATTCGGGACCTGGTCTTTGTATTTAAAATTCCCCGATTCGGGACTTTTATTTTATATGGTTTAAACCCCCGATTCAGGACTCTAATATAGTAGTTATAGTCCCGATTCGAGACATTAGTTAATAATCATGTGTTTGTGACCAACCCCCGATTCGGGACTTTGTACCCCCGATTCGGGACTCGGTTTTTTCTCGAGAATCGTTCTTAACAAATCACCTAACGGGATTTGTCCATAGACCGATTCGAGATTCAAGCCAGTCCTGGATCCGTGGTTTCGAATCCAGTTTCGGGTCGTTATTATCTCAACTTGAGTTTCTCGGCTTACATGTTTTACAATCTCGTTCGACTCAGTTTTAAAGATTCCCTATTCGGGAATCTTCGAGAAACTCACTCGCGCCTAGCCGAAACTCTGTCGGATTTTCGTCAGAACACTTGTTAAAGTTTAGAAGGGTCTAACTGTTTAATTATTTCCTGTTTCTGTCAGAAATGGCAAACCAAAGAGAACGCCCTTCTTCTCCGATCGACCCTGAGGCTGATCGAGCTCTGATTGCTCCAACGGACATCGTTCCCATACTCCAGAACAACGAGTATGTGAACCTCTCTACTGTCCGGGTGCAACACACCATCGTGAGAGAAATCCTACGAGCTCATCCTCTTTCTTATGCCATGACGGCCACTGCCGAGGTACCAGCGATCTACCTCCAGCAATTCTGAAAAACCGCCGTTCTTGACCACCGGTTCAGAGTCTTCTCGATCATTGGTCGAGTTGATCAAACCGAACTGGTTATCTCCATGGAGGACATCCGACGCGTCCTTCACCTGCCAGCCGCTACTGATGGCGGCCACCAGGAATTTGATCCTCTGGTTTCGGGACCCATACTGCTCAGCGAAATCCTCGCTCTTGGGGTCATCGACGACGTCAACGGGGTCTCCCAGGTGACTATGAGCATGCTGCCATCGATCAGGGCACAGTTGTTCAACATGATGAACAGGTGCCTTTCATCGAACACAAAGGGCATTGAGAAAGCGACAACGTCTTTCTGGCACATCTTCCACTCGGTCGCATATGGTCGGTGCATAGACATCGCTGCCCAGTTATGGCTTGACATCACGAAGGATCTGACAACTAGAGAATGCACCAGACATCATTCGATCCCTTGGTTGCGGTTCCTTGGTCTTATCATTCGTGACCATATGGAACGCAATCAGGACATCCGACGCCGTTCCGGTCATCCTGTCATCGAGCCAAAGAAGATCAGCTGGTTGGCCAAGCGTGAATACACTGAGGGCCAGTACGAGATGCCGATTCCTCCAAACGTTCTCAACGCGCTAGACCAACGAGCACCGAGCACCGAGCGTCGTTAGAACCGGAAGGTCCTGCCCAAGGTGCGCAACCCGTCCCTTCTAGTCCTCGGGTCTTACGTCCGAGGCGCCGGGGTCCCGCTGGGGGGGGGGGGCCTCTGGCTCGGGTGGTGTGATGAGTGTGGACGTAAGGGAAAACGTGGGTAGTATAATACGAAGATCCGCCACCGCTCACGCGGCATCGACGTCTGCCGACCTTCCGAGAAGTCGAGAAGAACGACAAAGACTACTTCGCCAACGTATGATAGATGATCCACAGATGCCTACACCGAGGGTCAAGGAGTATATTCCTCGCCGACGAACCACTCCTCGTTTTCCGACGATCGAGGAGGTTCCGGAACCATCCACTCCTACTGACGCTTCTGGATCTACACCTTCTGGCTTTGCTAGAGATATCACGGCTGCGTCGCCAGAAGAACCAACCTGTACTTTTTCGCCTCCTCATCAGGACACCACGTTGAGACTCCTGACGGATCCATCTGGTGATCCTGATAGTAGTTCGTCTGACACGACGCTACCAGATTCTGATCCTGAGGAGGGCCAGGGCAAGGGAAAAGGAAAGGGCAAAGGCAAAGACAAGGGAAAGGGTGACCTAGATGTCTCTTCCAGCTCAGAAGATGACGATGAACAGCTCCTTGACTACTCCGGCACTGATGATAGGACCGTGAACATGGGAGCTGCTGAACCTGAAGATAGTGAGTCTTGGATGCAACTCGGTGCTGGTGGCGAAGGGTTTGAGGACGAAAGTAAGGGTCCTGAGAGTGAAGAGGCCGAAGTAGAAGAGGCCCACCAGGATGAAGAGGTGTTAGAAGCCCAGAAAGAGGCCGAAGTAGAAGTGGCCCAACCTAGGCAACCAGATACCGGCACCCAACTAGCCAAGAGTCTATTTTCCACAGAGGCATCCCACACAGATGCTACTCGGCCAATGCTGAGTAGTCAAGCCGTTGGCAGCCAACCAACGCAACTGCACACCCAATCCATCCACTCGACCGCCTCCCAACAGGTGGTCGTTTCATCAGATCACGGGGTTTTACCACCAATTCCACCTTTCACTCGTTCGGAGTCGATCGGTGTTGAAACAAGAGAAGCTCATCCCCAGCTCTCGCCTTCTTTCATGACACATCGAGTCATAGAGCCCCGTAGGACACATCTGGAGACCTCCACCCAAAGCCCCGCTGCACTTGACACTGTACCACTCGTCAGCGCGGGCCAGGGAAGCACCTTTGCGGGGCTTTCCCTGTCAACCGGTTTCATAAACGAACCGTTCTTGACCCCTTCGGGAATGGAGCCCAAGGATTCGGACAGCATCCTAAAAGCTGTCCAAAGCAGGTTGGAAGCTATCGAGAAGGCTGACGTGGCTAAGAACCAGCGAATTGAGGCCATTGAGAAAGCCTTAGCGCCAAGGAACAGGAAGACAGAGCCTGCCGAGCCGAGATCGGGGAGCTACGAAAAGCGGGCGAGGAGAGGCAGAAAGAGCTGGATAAAGCCAGACGCCTTATTAAGGGGAAGTTTGCTGAAGGGGAGCGCCCGTCTTTTGGCGACTCGAGCCGCTCTCCTACTCCTGTCCTCCGTCTAACAGCACCACCGCTCGCTGAAGAAATCCCCGGCTATGTATCTGAAGCCGAGCACGAGATGGTCATCACCTCCCTCACTACTCAGATAGATATGCTACAGAAGGAGGTGCGTCAGTATCAACAGACGGTGGCCACCAGGGATATTCAGCTAGAGATTGCACTACGGAGGGTCCGCGAGCTTGAGGAGACTTGCAGGTCTCAGGCTCAGTCCTCAAAACGGGGACATGATGACCCTGACGACCCGGCCGCAGGTCCTCATGAGGGGGAGGTCCAACCATCGAAGAGACCACGCCTCGACCTTTCCTCCGCCTCCGGAACAGCTGCAGATACGACACCGACCGACACCGCTCCACCGGTAGATCAACCCGCTGATCCGGCAGATCGTCCCACGGATGTTTGGGACTCTGATTCTAACGACGATGACATTCCGCCAGAAGCCGTGGACTGGGTTTATGAGCCTATCCCTGTGGGTGCGGTCGTTCAGTTCCCACATGAGAAGGTAACTCCCGCTGTCAACTTGATCGATCCAAACACCGCTTCGACAGATCCTTCCGAGCTTCATATCACTGAGGAGGCTAGGAGGATTCTGAACCAGCTTGCTCAGAGCCTTCGGTTTTGGAAACGAACCGACAACATCGTAACCAGCGCGGAGTACGATACCTTTCTCCCTACCGTTCAGACGCCTGAGGTAGTTACAGATCCCACAGCCCAGCAGCCGATCAGACTTGGTTGGAACCACACCGTTATCTTCCGACCCTTCCTGGAGGAATCCTTCTCACGGATCTTCCAACAGGAAAGTCTTCACACGTGGTCCAAGAAGGTCTTCTTTGGGCTGTCTCACATCAAGAAACGTCGACGCCGAACTGCGTACGTTTACCAGAGGAAGCTCAGTTGGAACGAACACGGGCAGATCAGAAGGAAGCTTCAGTTTACCAAGGTCACGGATGTCCGACCTTACCGATTCGGCCACCAGCTTTTCCTTGAGTTCCACATGCGCACGTACAACCCTGGCAAACCCGACGGCAATCTTCGAGACTTCATGTTCACGGAAGCTGATATTGACAGCATCGATCTCGAAGATCTCCTCACCCTCATCAGACATCTTGAGGGCCCGATTCTGAAACCTGACTACTTCAGAGACGGCCTGGAAGTTCTCAAGAGGTATGTGTGACACACTATCAACCTCGCGCATCTTACTGACTATCAGATGGCAATAGAAAGCAAACAGCAGAAGGTAAATCTGCTTCGTCCCAACCTGGAGGCCAACCTACTTGACCAATACCTGCTCTACTTTCCGACGAGGGTTCCGGAGCATGGTGTTGTGTATCTCACCTTCAGGAAGAAACAGCGAAGGTTCATGCGGTTCAGTGAGCTATCCAGCTTCTGTGACGGCACCCTTCTGTATGTATACAACGGGATGAAGCACCGTCTGTTGGAGAACGATATGCCAAAGACCAAGGGTGGAAAATGGAAGAGTAAGCTGATCGAGGCTATGGATCTGATTGAGAACAAGCTGAAGGAAAGACTGATGCTGAGAAGAGTTGAGACCGCGATGGAGCTCCGTACGAGAACGATCCGAGAATGGGACGAGTACTTGCAGCTATCATAGTGGGAACCTGCTCTGAAATATCCGCCGCCTGTCTTACTTCTTCCCAAAGGGGGAGATTGTTAGACCATGACTTATGGGTTGTAAAGAAGTCAGGGGCGTATTTTGAACATTTTGTAATAGTTAGTTCGAACAATATCTTTTGTGCACCTTTCAAAAGAGTCATAGACTCTAAGGGTGTTTTATGTAACTTCGGCTCTATAAATATGGGTCGCTAGTTAAAGTTTTCCAATAATCAAGTAACTGACAACTTTCTCTATATGCGTTATCGTGTTATTATAATCATCATATTTCGTGCATATATCGCTTGATTACTACTGTTTGAGCATTACTATCTCTTGTAATCGCTTGCAGTGGTCCATTAATCGCATCCTCATTGAATCACGGACACACAGCTATAGATTTTGCAGGGTCATGGGAAAGCCACCTGCCATTGATAGAGTTTGCCTACAACAATAGCTATCATGCTAGCATTCAGATGGCACCGTATGAAGCTTTGTACGGAAGAAAGTGT
Source organism: Centaurea solstitialis (assembly GCA_030169165.1). Taxonomy (NCBI): domain Eukaryota; kingdom Viridiplantae; phylum Streptophyta; class Magnoliopsida; order Asterales; family Asteraceae; genus Centaurea; species Centaurea solstitialis. Next base: position 37,857,031 of record CM058047.1, read on the forward strand.
CGAACGCCGTTGTGTTGGAATGAGGTGGGAGAGAAACAATTGGCTGGCCCTGAGATAGTTCAACAGACTACTGATAAGATAAACTAGATAAGGGAAAGGTTGAAGATAGCTCAAGACAGACAGAAAAGCTATGTTGATAAAAGACGGAGACCGATAGAATTTCAAGTTGGGGACAAGGTTATGCTTAAGATTTCACCATGGAAAGGCATTTTTCGCTTTGGAAAGCGAGGAAAGTTAAGTCCTCGTTACATTGGTCCGTACAAGATAATCAAGAGGGTCGGTGAAGTTGCTTATAAGTTGGAGCCACCTGAAGAACTTCGAGGCATCCATAACACGTTCCACGTGTCTAATCTAAGGAAGTGTTTGGCTGATGAGAGTGTTGAGGTAACTCTTAAGGATGTAAAGGTGGATAAGACCTTGAGTTATATTGAAGAACCAGAAGCTATCGTGGACAGGAAAGTAAGGAAGTTAAGAAACAAAGAGATTTCTCTCGTAAAAGTTCAATGGAAGCATCATAGAGGACCGGAAGCAACTTGGGAACCTGAGGAGGAGATGAGATTGAAGTACCCTCATTTGTTTGTATAGGGCAAATTTCGAGGACGAAATTTTGTTAAGGGGGGAAGGTTGTAATAACCTAGTAAAAGTAAAATAAATTATGGAAGTTTTTACAATTCTAAGAACCATATATGCTAAAGTAGGGACCCATAACTTAAGTTTTTATTAATTTCATTCCAATCCAAAAGGCATGAACGTATGATTGCCATGAATTTGCAATTTATTAAACTTGTGTCCTTTGACTTACATATGAGTAAACTGACGTAGCTAGGAAAGTATAAAAGGGAGGTTGTAGTCTTATCCAACACATTCCACAACAAGAGTTAGTGTAAGCAAAAGAACGGTGGAAGGTGGAAACAAGGATTGACGGTGCTTGTTATCGCAGCGAGTTCGGCATCCATCGGTAAGCTTCTGCCCCTCTTGTCCTGAAATTTTTGTTTGCTAGGCGTTATCTTAGATGATTGGTTATCCTAGTAAGTTCCCGGTAGGACAACGGTGATCGGCGGTCACCGCTAACACCCCACCGTTCTTCACAACGGTGATCCGATAGCACCGGGATGTTCAAATGGTGACCCGCGTTTCGTAAATAAGAGATAAAACTTATAGTACTTGAGAGTCTCAATCATTACATGTAGCGTATAACCCGACGTTTCACCGTTACGGTGGATCGAACGGGTGAAAACTCTTAGTGATATTAAGTTTTAGTTGGGGATAAAATCTTTGGATTGTGTATGGTGGTGCCTGTGCTTGAAAGAAAAGAAGAAAAGAAATAAATCAAGTAAAACAGTAGGTGTTTTTGTACATAATCGTATGGAAGATGAAGTTAGTATATTATGAACTGATAGATACATATATCTTCTCACATGCATAAAAAAAATAGATGGATTTATTTTGACATGCATTGCCATAAGAATTAATACAGTGAGCTTTAAAGCTTGAGAATTGTAAATGTATATATGTCCACATTCATTCTGAAAGTGTTGATTAGAATTGTAATTGTGTATACATATAAATAATAATGACGATGGAGTTTAAATTAATATGGACCCAAGGATTGATTCTGGAAGTGTTGGAGAATATATATATATAATATGTACGTGTATATATATATACACTATTGTTGTTGCATTCAAGAAATAAAAGAATGGTAAATGATATGATCAACCTTCTCTTGAAAGTTTATGTAGAGTTCTAGAGGATAACAAATAAATAATATGACATTAATGGTGGCATGGAGAGGAAAATATGGTAGTCAGAATGTACAATTATTTATGTACATGTATGATATAATTTGCAAGACTTGTTTATTAAGATATGAAGGTATATCTATATATACATACATAGGATTAATTGTAAAGGTTATCGAAATTTAGGATGTCGATTTATGGGGTCGTAGATTAATTAGTCCTACGGAAACCACACAATCATCTCTAAGATAGTTGTTTTTAATAAGTTTATGGCATTCGATATGTAGGGGAGACGCTAGCCATTTCAAGCAAAGATTTGGGCAACAACCACTGTGAGTTATACGTGATTTTCTAAACGGTTGCATATGTTTTAATTATAACTGCTTGCAAGCATGTTAAATGTTTTACTACTGTTTTTGAGATATATCGTTATTGCAATAAATGTGATACTTTGTGAAATATCTGTTTTGTGTGGCAACGGGGGTGTACTACGAGCATGCTGTGTGAGCTCGATTTAAATGAAAATGATTTTGTGAAATGTCTTTTGCATAAAACCGTATATCCACTGGGCCCTAGGCTCACCCAACTCTTTTTCAAAATAAATATGCAACCAGGTCGCCAGTTCATCGGAAGTAGTTCCAAGGGAAAGGAGAAAGCTTAAAGTGAATTGTCATGGAATAAAGACAGAATGAGAAGTGTCGTTCGTGTTTCTAGTGATTAGGAATTTGAATAATTATCCTAAAGTTATTATTTTCCGCTGTGTTGAACTTAGAACCTTTTAATATTAATTATGTTTTGAATGGATGTTTTATTTATGATTTAAGAAAAAAAAATTGGGCACAAAAATCATAGATATATTAAATAAATATAAAAATCAAATCATCCTACAATTTCATCAGACCATAGTGAATACTAAAAGATTACTAGCCACAAAACATGATTAAAACTTGAATAAAAAAAGTATATGAACACATTAAGCAAACTGTGCAGCAATCAAAGATAGGGCACCAATAAGACGACTCCGAGTGTAGATTGGCGGTGTTCCATTGTGTTTAAGCACCTTCTTCAATTGTAGGCTCATACGCCATTCCTCTCGTCTCCTTGGATTTTCTCAAAATGATGATAAAAATCAGATGCCCTAAAAGACCAGGCAGAAAGCAATCTTTAAAGGCAAAATCGACGCACCTCGCGATCACAATGTTGGGCTTCGCGATCGCGAGGTTGGGCTTCGCGACGCGAGGCCTTGAAAGCCTTCCCAAAATAGTGAATCTTGAATATTCTAGAAGCTTCCAATCCGTATTGACTTATTTAGCGACGCCAGATCCCATTTTTGCGACATCAAACATCTCCGGTATGAAATCCCCTTTGAATGCACCATATGTTGTGGCGCGAGATTGTCATCTCACGATCGCGAGAGTGGTCTGTCTCTCCGAAAACCATTTTTCGTACTTTTTCGCCTTTCTTCGTACTTTTCGTTCCCAGTACCTTTCAAACCTGCAAAACGGAAAAGGAAAGCGTTTCGGAAGTAAACGTACCAAAACAAGGCATAATTGGGGGTAAATCTTATCAAAGTAGAACAACCAAATATGTATAATTTTGGTGTTATCATATGGGTTAAAATGCTTGTTGTCTTAAACACTCGAATTTCACATACATAGATACATAAAGAATGTATGTGTTGCTACATATACATACATAGATACATACATTCTTTGTGTTTATAAGGTTATATATAAATTTTGTGTTGTTAGATGTTTATAAGGTTATATGTATTATATGTGTTTATAAGGTTATATGTAAATTTTGTGTTGCTAAATGTTTATAAGGTTAAATGTGTTAATTAAGGTTAATTAAGATTTATATAAATGTTTTAGGATAAGTTTTGTTTATATAAATGTGTTAATTAAGGTTTTAAAAACCTAGATAAATTAGCTTTAACGGAAATTAGGGTTTAAGGATTCATGCTTTAGAATGTTTATTGTTTTAGAAGGATTCATATATATTAATGTGTTAGAGTAAATTTTATAAGTTTTAGGATAAGATTTATTTATATAAATGTGTAATTGTTGACGTTTATTTATTTAAAAAACGTACATATTAACATAAATGTATCGATTAATAAAGTTTTTGTTTTTTTATCCTTGTATATAGGACCCATGATTTTACCATGCCTCGTTGACTTCGAAGTCTTATTTAGGACTTATAAGGCAATTAAACAAGGATTTGGGCACAGAAAGGCTTGCAATGTTGAGGGCGACATGTTTTGGGCTCTGGTTAGCACTTGTCGATGAGACCATCGACCCATTGTTGGTGCTCATGTTCCTACAGTGTGAGATTGAACGTGAAGATGGCGGGGAACATGAGATGTTTTACGATGTTTGTGGCCACATACATCGATATGGCCGAGAGAAGTTCCGTTTGATCATGGGATTCTAGTTTGGGCATCTTCCTAATGTGCGTAGAACTTCAGGGGGTGTCCTTGATGGTCGACTTCAAGGGGATAAAATAGATTGTGCATACTGCATAAATTGGATGAATGATATTTGTGAAGTACCAAAAGAATATAGTGATGGTGAGGCAATTCGAATCATCTTGTTGGCAATGGCGTCAGAAATGTTTTTGGGTTGACAGGGGAACGTGAACGTTCCCCAGCTCTTTGATCTGGTAGAGGACTTGGATGCATGGAACAACTTTCCTTGGGGATCTTACTTTTGGGACTACACGTATAAGCAAATGAAAGGTGCGATCATGAAACGTTTCGAAAAAAGAAAATCTGCACTCACGTTGACAGGCTTTTTGTATCCATTTAAGGTTAGTGACTTTACCATCAAATACATTACTTTGCAATGAATGTTTCTGTTAAAATAAATAATGTTTTAGAACGTTTATATGGTTTTTATTATGTTTATATATATCTAATGTGTCGGTTAGAATCGGATTTTATAAGATTTATTTATATGAATGTGTAAATTGTAAGTTTATTTATTACGATGGAAGCGTTAATGTGTAAATTGAAGGTTTTACTTTTATGAATTTACATATATAAATGTGTCGGTTAGAATAAATAATGTGTTACAACGTTTATATGGTTTTATTATGTTTATATATATATATATATATGTGTGTGTGTCGGTTATTTTATAAGATTTATTTATATGAATGTGTAAATTGTAAGTTTTACTTACATAATTATTTACTTTCCCAATGTATGTTTATTGTTTATGTATGTCTCCTATTTACCAATGTAACTGTTTGACCCTCATATGATAATGAATCTAATGTATTAGACAATAATGTAGGATGGTTTTTATCACATGTAAAAATGCAATATAAAAAACCAACAGAGTAAAGAAAGACCACCCGATAAATGAAAAAACCTGTATGATTCATTTGAAAAAACCTTAATGCTTCGTCTGAAAAGGCATTAATGAATCGTCTGAAAATGCATTAATGATTCCTCTAAAAAAACATTAATGATTCATGTTTGGGTAAAAATCCACGATCGCACGACGACCGATTATAATCGTAAGATATATCTCAGGATAATAATCCCGTATTAAGATAAGGTCCTGAGATAAACCTAATAATACCCTCAAACGAATGTGATAAGATATCAAACGAATATCGTATATATATCGTACGACGACCATAAGTAGAACGTACGAAATATCACTAACGGTAACCTCTATCTATAGTTTTCTCATTGATTACAGGAAATCGTCAGTTAACGAATATCTCGCTCTTTCCGTAGCGACCATGTCAAGACCCATTAAAGAATATTCAAGACGAGGAATCAATGTCATTTAATGTGTCAATCGTTATAACCGTTGAAGATATTATTGCTCGACCGTTATGAAGAAGACTATATAAATCAATCAAGACTACATTCGAAGGACACTGGATAACTCTCGAAGCAACAACTACATTCTCTCTAGCCTAGAATTACACAATACTTGTAATTTACGTTCGATCGCACATATATTTCCATTGTAATCGTAAGACACACATTGTAATCTTGAAGGATCTCACCCCTGGTTGGTGAAACATAGTGCCACGTCGACTATCTATTAGTCGGCCGCAGGTTTTTCCTCCTTCAAGAGGTTTTTTCTGCGTCATCAAATCATTTGTGTCTATTTACTTTCTGTCGCACTTATTATCGATTGTGATTTCTTTCTTTCAACGGTTTAGCCTCACAAATTTTACAAGACAATCGGTTAGTGTAATTTTTTACATAAACAATTCCTCTAAAAAAGCCTTAATGAATAGACTGAAAAATCCTTAATGGATAGTCTGAAAAAGCCTTAATGAATCGTCTGAAAAAGCCTTAATGAATCGTCTGAAAAAGCCTTAATGGATAGTCTGAAAAAAGCCTGAATGATTCCTTTGAAAAGGCATTAATGATTCGTCTGAAAAGGCATTAATGATTCATCTAAAAAGGCCTTAATGATTCGTCTAAAAATGAAAACGTGTTTGATTCGCCTACAAAAGGTTTAAGATTCAATGGATTCATCTTGCAAAATAAATTATTAATAACAAATAATACCACAACTGGTTATAAATAGGGGTATCCCATTAACCTAAAACTCACAACTCTCATATATTTATTCCCTACTTCTTGGATTGATTGGCTTTCTTCTCTAGTTGCAATTTCAACAATGGATGTCAACTGGCCATCATATGCAAATAACAGTCAAGGAAACCCTACTTGTTCTCAAGGAAACCCTCTTTCTCAAGGAAACCCTCCTTTTTCTCAAATAATGCCTGAGAAACTTCGTAAATAGCAAAGAAAGAAGCTGAGATCGAGGAGATAGGTTAAAAATGGAGGTGTTACCAGGCCGCACAAGATAACATTGAAAAGGAGATCGAAGACAAGAAAAAGACTATTAAACAACTTCAAAAAGAAATTCGTCTTGACGAAAAGCGCAAAGGAACATGCCAAACAATATCCTAAAATGCAACAAAAAACCAATGAACAAGAAGATTGGATTCGTTCCATTAAAGATCTCTATCCAGATGATAACTAGGGGAATCAATTTAACCTCTTTATGTTATTGTAGACGCATTGTATCTGTTGTTGTTGTTGTTGTTGTTGTTGTTGTTTTTGTTTCTTAAAAATGCGCATCTCACTATGTTATGTTTTCAATGAAATCATTTAACTATTGCTCTTGTCAAACAAAATACTGATACTATATTAAAAATTACATGCCCTAATAAACGTAACATAAAAAGATTGCTTAATAGTTAAGATCAATGTTCAAATCGTCATTCAGATCAAAAGTATAATGTCTAGGTTTATCGTCCATTTGTTGGGTCATTGTTGCTTCACCTTGTCGGCTACCGGATGATCTTTGACTAGGTAAACTGTCGTCCATTTGTTGTGTCCATTCACATGGTCTTTGACTAGGTAAACTTTCTGTGCATTAGTTGCGACTATGTACGCGTTGTTGACACGACTGCATCTTTGAAGACTGCTTCCCTTACCATGTGATGGAATACGCTTATGCTTACTCCTTCTCCAGGTCCTATTTTCATTACTGGTGGACGAACGGTCATAAGTGGCCGATCGGGAGTACGCCATGCTCGTGGTGGGCCAATGGGATATACGACCGAAGCGTACGTTTCCTTAAGGTTATCCACGGTAAAATAAGGAAACACCAATTGACTATAGTCCGTCAAATTATGCTTGGATGCAACGGCAATGGTGCCTACAGGGTAACCCAGAAAGTTGCCATTTATTGCACGTGCAAGTTGTATTGAAGTGATGAACTATGGCATCTCTGTACCCGTTCTGCACTTCATACTCACCATAGCCAATATCACGTGCAGTCCATGATGCGGACTTAACGGGTCTCCTTTGAACCCTCACTTCCGCCCAAAGGGTGAGGGGGTTGGTCAAGAGTTCTACACAATAACGTAATTATTTTGTTAGTATTACAAAAAAATTGAACACTTTAATTAAAGAGGTGTCGCTATAATAACTTGCTAAATCACGACGTTTGGAATACCATACTTGTTGAAAAGCACGAAAGTATTTCATAAGCCCCACACTTGCGCCTTTCCGAGCAAAGCGTGAATGTGCATTCATGCACTCTACATTGTTCGAGGACAAGATGTTGTAGCGTACTCCTGGAAAGTGCGCTTTTGAGCACCTGTTTGGGTTGACCCCGTCCAACAATGCAACACCGGGTACTACAGCTCGTAACGCAGACATATTAAGCTCAAACTCGTACAAAAGATTTTCTTATTATAATCGACGTTAGCGTCCTTTGTCTTTATATTCATATACAGGTGCCGACAGCAATATGCATGATGCAACATCGGTTACACAGTGTTAATTGCCTGGAGTAGTGGTCCAGATCTGTCGGTCATGAAAACCAAACCTTCCATTTCCCCGATACACCATCCCAGCATTTGGAAAAAGTAAGTACACGACTCTCCGCTCTCAGACTTTGCCACTCCAATAGCGATGGGAACAACTTGGTTATTTGCGTCCATAACAACAGCTAGGAACATTGTACCCAAGTAATCCCCCTTCAAATGAGCATCGTCGATTATAAGCACCTTACGCAGCAAACCCGATCTAAACGTTTGAATCTGCAAAATTAGGTGGGTTACAACAAATATAAGGGGTTTATGGTATATAGTTGCAGAAACAATATAAATACACAATATTAAACATATCGTGCATCCAAGGGAAAAAACAAGTCGCAAACCGTCCAGTGACGTTAGTCGTAATATCAGTCACGGTACCAGGATTTCGAAGCCCCACATTGTAAAAGTATTGAGGAAGTCGGGTAAACGATTCGGCTGGGTTACCCTCGATCAGAAATATAGTTCTATATTTCACACGCCAAGCTTGCCAGTACGAGATATCGATTTTATATCGCGATTTAATATCCCTGACAATGTTGCATCCACGAATGGTCCTGCTAATATCACAAGTTTTGTCAAGAAGGAGATGTGCCAAAACTCTTCTAGTTGCTTGACGATGAGCAGGATGCATCTGCGTCCTTGAGCAAGTAGGGGTGAGCAAAAACCGGACCGAAAACCGAAAAACTGAAAATCGAAAAAAACCGAGAACCGAAAATCCATATGGTTCGGTTTCGGTTTTGGTTCCAAAACCGACCAAAAAAACCGAACCAAACCGATGTCTGAACCGAAACAAGAACCGAACCGAACCGATATATACTTTAATTTTTAAGTTAATATATATAAGAGTTAATTACATATTTGGTCCCTGTGGTTTGGTGGTTTTAACACTCTGGGTCCCTTGATTGAAATAATTATGGATTATGTCCCTATGGTACGCATTTTATAACGCTCTGGGTCCTTGTGGTTGACGTCGTCAATCTTTGCTCCATTAGACCCGTCATGTGCAAGGCACATGATGGGTAATTTCGTCATTTCATCTATTATTACATTTTTAATTCATATTTTCATTTCTTTTTTAATCTTCATCTTCCTCACTAAAGCTCAAGAATAGATTGAAGTCCAGACTTCATCTGAAGAACACTTTGAATAGAAGAATTATTTCTAAATCCAAATCCAAAGCCAAATCCAAAATCACATGATATTTTCTCTATTAAGAACATTCACCCTATATTATATTATACATATCTTCATCAATCTCGCAATTCATTCCCATAAACATTAAATCAAGAATACCATACTTAATAAAGAACATTCACTCTGATTTTTTTCCAACTTACATTCACAAATCAAACCCCTTTTCTACATCAAAATACAAAAAGAAAAAAATCAGATTCAAGAACACATTCATCATTAAAAATCTGATTCAGGAACACTTTCAACATTAAAGAAAATCAAATTTAAGAACACATTCATCACTAAGAAATAAGAAAAACCTAAATCAAATATCCTAAATCTAAATACAAAACAAGAAAAAAGCCCTAATCTAAATACCAAAACAAACCTAATCCACAAGAAATACCCTAATCTGAGAGAGGTGGAGCCGATCTCTCTCGACGACGATGGTAACGAAAAATGGAGGCAGGCGGTGATACATACCGTCTAGGCGATGGGCTCAGATCTGGAACGATTGCCTCAGATTTGGGAAGATGAAGTCAGGGGTTGGTATAAGATCTGAAACGATGGTGCATAGGGTCGTCTCACAATTATAAAACGGGGGTTGTGGTCGCCGGAGATGAATATGGTGGTGTTCATAGGAGGGCTGTCGTTGCCGGATTTTGGAAGATGAAGGGGAGATCCCTATGTATATGCGTAAACGATGGAGGAGGTGAACGACTATTTGTGTAAACGACGATGAAGGTGGCGATGGAGGTGGCTTGTTGGTGGTGTGGGTGGCAATAGGCGGTGGCCGGGAGGTAAGGAATGGAGGTGGCTAAGATCTAGAATTCTGGATAAGGGATGTAGGGTTATAGATGAAAAGTGGGGTGCAAGATAACTTAAATATAATATATATCTTTTATTATTAATATTAATATATAATAGAGTAATTACAACTTTGGTCCCTGTAATTTTATTTAAAAATAAAAATAAGAGTTAAATGACTAAAATGCCCATCATGTGCCCTGCACATGACGGGTCTAACAGAGCAAAGATTGACGTCGTCTACCACAGGGACCCAGAGCGTTATAAAATGCGTACCACAGGGACGCAATCCATAATTATTTCAATCGAGGGACCCAGAGTGTTAAAACCACCAAACCACATGAACCAAATATGTAATTAGGAACAAATAGTCCATAATCTTTCACCTTTTTGTTAGTTTTTTGCATGAAACTTTAGGATTGAAGTTTTGATAATTTAAACTTATTATTCTTTAATTTGTTTTGGTTTTCAATTTCATAGATTTATTTCTTATGTAGTCTTTAATTTTCAGTTTCATAGGTTTCTAAATTTTAAATTAACTAGCAGTATACCCGCGCAATGCAGCGGGAGCCATAAATGTTAACAATTGTAGGTTTATAAAAATCCAGTCGAACCCTAACATATATTTCATTGTTTGGTTCAAAATAAAAGAAGTTATGTATGTTTTCTAATTAGTAAACGTAGAATTGCAGAGATCCATAAGTGTTAAATCACAAATAAATGCAATGCCAACATAAAAACACAACACAGTTTCCTTCTTTCTTTAACATCTAGATTGTTTGCTAAAAATGATTTTAAGAAACATGTGCTTG